>JAAOAI010000213.1:0-136090 GCA_013758895.1 Fusarium bulbicola
TAATTACTAATAGAAAAAAACCTTTAGTAATTAGTAATTAGTAATTAGTAATTACTATTACTAATTACTAACGATTTTACAACCCTGGCAAAAGGCTGGGTTTGATCGACATAACTCCACATCTCATCCAAACGAGATGTGGAGGAAGAGTGTAGTAGCCATGAGTGCACGGAAGTACAGTCCCGCTAACTCATTCTAACAAGAGCTAGGGCATGTAACAAGATTTACTAGTCATCGTGAAAGCTTATAGGTTAAAGCTTACATAAAGGGGAGAAACATTGTGTTGTTTGTTTATTATCTGTGTTCGCAACCTAAAGCTTAACATTGTAAGTAAGAGCTATCCCAATGACTCTAATAAGAGCTTTTTTTACATTTAACAATAAAAAGGGACTAGTTAGTAATAAGTTTAGAAAAGAGCAATCTATAAAGCAGGGAAATCAGCTTGAGATCTGGTGTCCTAGCCCTGGTCCTAGAAATAAGACTAAAGGAATAGTTAGTTTGAGACATTTTATTAAAAATATAATAACGTATACAACTACAAAGGCACAGGCTTTAATACTTACTAAAGTTTTAATATAGAATATTAGTATAAAAACGTAAAGTAAATTAAGAAGAAATATAATAAATATAATTTAATAAAGAATTATATTGTTTATAAGAAAATACTTAAAGTAATTATTAAATTTAAACTTAAGCTAGCTATTAAGTTACTTTATAGATTTATATTTATATATCTTTTTTCAATAATATAAGATATAGTATTTATAGTAAAGAAAGCAAAATTTGCTAACATTTCGTTACTGTTAAGTTAACCCATTCGTCGACCTTGATGAATAAGCATTCTCAACTGCTTCTATAGCATCTAAACACTTCATTGCAGCTCCTAGAATCAGGCCTGAATCCTGCTGGCATAACATGAACCGCATACCCAGTGTATGGATCGCCCAGTCTTGAAGATCAGGCGTGTCATAAATACCCGCAAGACCCATTACCTTTCCATATTTCCTACATGCTTTACTCACAGTCGTCAAAGCCTGTCGGAACGTGTCGCTGCGGAACTCTGAAGGGGCGCCGAGCTCGATTGCCAAGTCATTAGAGCCAACTAGCACAACATCGACTCCCTCCACGGCAGTGATCTCCTCTACATTCTCAACCGCCGTCTCGTTCTCTATCATGACGAAAACCGTCGATGCATGCTCATTTGTCTGGCGGATAACGTCGGCTTGAGGGTAGGGTTTGAGAGATATGACGGGTAGTTGGCCAGAGATCGAACGACAGCCTTGTGGAGGGTATTTCGAGATTGCCACAGCGGCCTTTGCCTCGTCTGGGTAGAGTGAGCGGATGTATATCTATGTTATAATGCTGCTTACCTGCGGTCTGTACGTGAGGAAATATTGTGCCCATGGCACCTGCGTCTAGAACGTTTTGGACGAATCCATTACCGCCTTGGTGTGGCACTCTTACGAATGGCGTTATACCAAGAGCAAGCCCGGGGCCACAGAGCTTACCGGCATCGTCGAGAGAGAGAGCTGAATGCTCGAGGTCGATGAAGACACTATCGAAGTTTGCGTTCTTGGCTAGTTGTACGACTTGGGCGTTTGTGACGAGTCGTATACCGAGGGCCTAAAGGTTTAGGGTATCAGCACTGGGAGAGACGCATCACTATACGATCAAGGGTGCGCGTGATATGCTCTGGGAGTAAGATAGCAGTACGCTATAGCAATTTTGATGAAGAACAGTGCCTGGGAATGCATTCGTACCTTGCAGAGCTGCCCATTGGCGATCGTGGTCTTGAGAGAATTCCGGCAAGCGAGCATTTTGTTGGAGTAAAGCGTAGGTTGTCATATGTGAAGTTTCGGCCCAGAAGTCGATTTTATAGCGCTGGGCTGGATAACCTAAGGTTGCTTTATGTAGACTGGGGGCTCGGTCTGTTCGGGGTCCACTATTTGGCTCGGGGCCCACTCACCGAACGCTTGACGCAGCCCTCGGCGATGAAAGCGACGGTGGATAGCACGTTTATGCAGGGCTCACTAAACGCTATGTATCCATTGAGATAATGAATATTCGTATGAGGGACGCATAATGGGTATACAATAAGACATGTTTCGGTGTGTATTCAGGCCGCCTATCGAGAGTCTGTAAGGCTCAGGGCCGTGAGGTGTGCAGACGTGACAAGGAATATCTGTTCATCAAAGGCCAATATACATGCAGATAATATAGCCTTGTTTGACTTAAACCTAGAGGCTACAACTCTCCCTGTCTAACGCCTGAGCTTGCTGGGTATATTCTTCCATAGTCCTCCCTCCCAATGCACCTCCTCTGCCCTCTCCGTCTCTCCCCACTCTCGCCTACCTGTGCTGAGGTCAACGTCGGTAGAAGACCAGAAGGTAGTCTTTCTGGAGACCTTCCACCAGAAAACATTGAAAATGAAGATCGCGGTACCGAGGTACTTGAGGACAAAAACCTCGGGCTTGAAATGAGGGATAAAAGCATCGTAGCCTATAGTATCCCAGTCAGCGACATGTCATGTTTCACCGTTGAACTGAGAGTGCTCACCATTGAATACAATAACAAGTAGTGAGATGAAGAGTGAAAAGTACGAGCCGTATGGCTGTAGAAACCCAACATAGGGCAGATCAGCTGCGACGATACCTTGCGCCTTCAAGGCTTGACGGAAGCGGATGTGAGAAATCAGAATAGCAACCCAATTGAGAACAGCAAAGACAGTTACAAGGCTCACAAAGTAGCCGAAAACTGTCGAAGAAGATTTACTGGCGTTCATGTAACCAAGGCAGATGAACAACGACGTGAAGCCGACTGCGAATATCGGGTTGCCGTTTCTGCGCGCCTTGGCAAAGATACGAGGCGCCTGGCCATCTTTGGCGAGACCGTATAGAGACCTAGAAGCGCAATAGATGTCTGCTAACATTAGTCCAAGTACATGGACTCGGTGGGTGACGGGTTGGCATACCTGAGCTTGCGGCACTTAGAGTGAACACTAAAAGGCATCCATTGATGATATCGGCAAAGATGGGGACTCCACCCAGAGTCACTGCGACAACGAAGGGAGAAGCAGCTGAGATCGGCATGTCAGTCAGCTGGGCAATTGAATTTCGCTGGAAAGCTTACCTCCACTCGTACTCTGCTTGGTGGCACCAATGAGCTGCTCATTGTCATATGGAACAGCCATACCAAGCACCAAGACGCCCAGGATGTAAAAACAGGCGATTCTCCAAAAGGTCTGCTTGACGGCTCGAGGGACGTTCTTCCGTGGGTTAGGGGTCTCGCCGAAAGTCATGCCCACGACCTCAGTGCCCTACTCATCTCATCAATAAAGCCTCCTGCAAAGTTCCAAGCCTACATACCGTGAACCCAAAGCATGCTTGACAACAACAGGCCCAGAAGCCCAGGAACCTTCCCGTGGGCCCCTCGAGTAAGTAGTCTGCAAACGCTCCAGGGTTTTGCCAGTACCGAAAGCCGGATCGATCGTGGTTGGGGCCGCCGCCCAAGGCAATGACGAAAGTCGTTATTATCAGCGTCGTCATGATGAGAATTTTGGCGAAGCCAAGCCAGAACTCGGTCTCACCGAAGCTATTGACACGAAGGACCTAGAGCTTTGTTAAGCCACAATGAGGGCACTGACAGAGGCTTGGAACTGCTTACGTTGATAGCCACAATAGCAATACCGAAAATGGTGATCCAGATGGCCACGTTCAGATCTGGTCTCCAAAACTGGATAATCAAACCAGCAGCCGTGAGGTTTGTCGGTGTGGTTATTATGTACTTCAAGAAGTAGTTCCAGCCTGTTGCGAAACGATATCATGTCAGTTCAGAAGTTGCTACATTACCAACTATCGTACCCAAAAGCTGGATCAACCATGCGCGTCGCATAGCCTCCAAACCCCTTATTCATGGGAAGAAACGCAGCCATCTCCCCAATGGCAGTCATGATGAAGAACATGGTGGTTCCAATGAGGATATACGCAATTAAGAGGCTGCCCGGCCCGCCTCTGGATAAAGCACTGCCTATACCGATCACAAGTCCAGTGCCAATCGCGCAGGCGATCGAGAACATGAAGACCTGGTGTGGCTTGAAGTCCCTTCGCAGTTCGTTAGGCTGAGCCATTTCGCCCTGCGTCTGGGACTCTACCACGCCAAGCTCGTTGATTTTCTCTTTCTCGAATGCTTCAGTCATTGTAAAAAATAGGCTTTGCATTGTGTTTTGGTCGTTGAATCGCTGCTGTTGCGTCCGACGTGTCAGTCTTTATCAGAAAGATTCGATTCTAGACCAATCCCTTTTGATACTAGTAGCAGCCAACAGAACCATGACGGCCTCGGTGCCGCTGACCGAGGTCGGTGGGTGCTTGTCATGTTTACCCCGTGACAGCCCATAAGCTATCGAGGAATGGCTCCAGTTCTCGGGCCGAGTCATGCAGCTGAGCGAGGATCGATATCAGTCGGAGGCAAGAACGAAATGGAGTTTGGCTGCCCCGCATTGATAAGTCTGGGGAGATTAGGCCGTTGCCCTGCCCCAAGCCTTCGGAGAGTGGTGTTGAGGAGATTAATGAGTCAATTTGTAATCTTCTGCGCCATGATTGGTCATTGACGGTGCCTATATCATAAGAACTTTGGGGATTACGACTGTCATCCCAATATCACATCGTCAATCAGGGCTAAGCAGCGACCAATGCCAGCCGGATAGTGGTTTCGCAGCTGGGACAGTCGGATGGACTACTGTAACCGAACTGAAGAGACATCAACCTTGTACCAGTTTGGCATCTTCCACCAGAGATCTCCTACAGGAGCGTCTTCTACACACGCATGAGCCTAGGCTGGCGGAAAGTGGACCTATGATGCAACTCTCGATGAACCGCAAGGGTAGTATGATGGACGGGGGCTGTGTGGTCAATTGGTGGAAGAATATATGTGGAGTGGTTTATTGATAATGCCCTAACTGGTAATATCGTTTCTTTCTCGGCCCAAAGCATCTAAAGAGCTGCCCTTGTCTGCATGCTTTGCCCAGTCTTCCCATGTACGACCTCATCTAATGCACCCGCCACTCTTTCAATATTGCTCTGGTTGAGGCCTGAGATATTGATTCGGCCGTTGGGTGGAAGATAGATGTGATGCTGGTCGATAAGATTCTGGCACTGTTGAGAATTGAGTTTAAGATATCTGTCCAGAGTAAGCACAGGTCTTCAGCGTTAAGCATAGATACCATTTACGAGAAGAGCCCATTCTCTCTCAAAATATGGTCCCAGTCTCCCGGTGTCTACCAAAGGTTATTTTTCAGACCTTATTCAGTCTAAGACTTAACCTACCTTGAAGATTTGAGTCAATGCGTGATGCAGTTGTTTCCGAACCTCCTTTAGTCGGTATTGTATGTCGGACAGCTCTTGCATCCTAGGGAGTGAATGCCTGTAGTCAGAAAGCTTTCCCCGACTCAAATCAAATCACTAGTACTCACCAGTCGGCAGTCAGATCGTCCGAGTCCAAAACGATAGTGGCCAAGCGGCTACCATACGCCGGTGACGATAAGAACTCCCAGCGTATCAAGCATCGAAGGCTATCTTGAACACGTACTGCTATCTTGCGGCTTGTGCATACAGCATGCAATGCACCACACCTCTCTCCATACAAAGCGAGGTTTTTGGAGAACGACTGGCAGACGAACATGTCAAGACCCAAGGTAGTGAAGTGTCGAAGAGCGTAAGCATCTTTCTCGATGCCATTGCCCAATCCTTGATACGCGATATCAAACAAGACAAAGTGAGACTTCTGTTTCAGCACTGCACCGAGTTCCTGCCATTGTTCTTTCGTAGGATCGGCGCCCGTTGGGTTATGACAGCAGGCTTGAAGGATAAACACGCCTTGAGCTGGTGCATTTACTACGGCTGAGAGAATAGAGGAGAAGTCGATGGTTCGTGTCTGGAAGTCGAAGTACGGGTATTCAACCACTTCTAAGCCGACGAGCTTAAATATAGGCTTGTAGTTACCCAAGGTTGGGGTGCCGACGTATACCTGTGGACGAGGAGAGATGGATTCGCTCAGGGCTAGGGCGGCGAGGTGGCAGGCACCCGAACCGGAGATGGTCTGAACTGACGCGACCTGGGCAGACTCAGTGGGATGCTATCACTATGGTAAGGTGCGAGGGGCGCGGACTTACGTTACCAGACTGCAGCAGGTCGCAATCTTGTCCGAACAAGAGACGGGCAGCATTGTTCAGGAACCGCTGGTTTCCAATCGTGATCTCATACTGACCTCGTATTAGATGCGAAGAGAAGAATATGCCAGGAAGCAAACTTACGTCATGGCCAGGGTCATTCTCAGCCAATATCTCCTTTGCCTGAAGTACTTAGTGCTCGTCCCCCTCCGTTTCTGTATTGTGCATACCTTTGCAACAGCTCCGAACTGACTGTAGAGGCCACTTTCGTTTCTGTAGATACCAACGCCAAGGTCAACCTTATCTTTCGACGTATCCTGGTCTGCGGCAAGCTTGAGAAAGTACATTGGATCATCGGGACCCTTACGAAATGAGGAAAACATGTCGAGGGATGTGTAGAGTGTCAGTACTGGGTAAGCCTATTGTGAAGAGAAGGGGCAATGGTATACGCCACGCATGCTTTCAAGTCGATTAGAATGATAGATTTAGATCTGAACAGACCAATATGGAGATAAATAGAGAGATAACACCGAGATTTGACATCTTAGCCGCAAAGGCCGGAGTGCTTGCTCGGTGACCCTGACCGAGCGGATCCCTGGAAATATGCTCGGTTGGCGTCGCCGACTTGAGAAGATTTGGATCAACCGCCACAATCTCCCAAGGCCGACGTAGGACTTCATTTCAAGTTAGTCTACACCCGTAGAACCACGAATGTTAGTAAATTTCTTTTTGTGAAAACAATTTTTTCTAGGCACGGTTCTGCAAGGCTTATCCATAGCCCGATTTGTCAAATCTACGCCAGCGCTTTCGATTAATGGGAAGAGGAGAATCTTCTTGGGAATGGCTCGATCAAAATGCATCATGTTGGATCATCTAGACTCAGTGTCCCCATTTAATCATAAATTATTGATAAGCAAGATTGACTATAGCCTCGTTGATTATGACATCTCCTCTCTAGCCCCTGGCAGCCTTGAGCTCAGCAGCATACCAATTCTGAATCGCCCTAACATCATAACTCAAAGCAACCGTATCAAATATATCCAGGTGCTCTTTACACAAAGCGCCAGAGTTCGATAACCGAGCCACCCACTTTCCGTGCTTTCGGGCCGCTGCGACAATCTTTGCAATGGCATCAAGAAACTCGGGCTCGTCACCATTGGCGGGTACATAGCCGAGGAGGGAAAGGGCCAAATCATTGGGCCCAATGAAGACCATGTCTTGGAGGGAATTAGCTCTGAGCACGTGGTGAGGAATCAGTTGGTGGCTTACCGACGCCTGGAACAGCACAGATTGCATCCACGTTATCTATTCCTTGCCGCGATTCAATCTGGACACACACGATGGTGGTCTCATTAGCCGTCATCACATATGTCGCGGTGTCAACGTTGTGAGCGAACCCCGCAAAGGGTGATCCTTGTCCCCGGAGACCTTGGGGCGGAAACTTGGAGTACTTCACTACCTCGCTTGCTTCATGGGCAGTGTTGACTTGAGGTAGAATTATACCGCTAGAAATATCAGCAGGGAAAGGTAGTGGTCCAGCATGCGAGCAGGTAACTTACTGTGCACCACTGTCAAGAGCTCTCTTGATAAGGTCAGGGTGCGTCATTCTTAGACGAACAAGAGGCGAGACACCGACGGCGGCGATAGCAGTAGTGGCGTGATGCATCGAGTCATCGCTAATATGACCGTGTTCGCAATCAATGATGACACCCTGGAAGCAAAACGTCAGGGATTGTGATTCAAGCATAAATCAGGTATGTATAGGTAGAAAGCTTACATCGACTCCGGTCGAGGCAACAATCTGAGCTGTCCGGAGAGATGGCAGCCCCAAAAAGGTCATGATAGGTTTTCCGTTGGCACGCAGTGCATTCAACATGCGCAGTCGCGGGTTGCGCACTGGGGCAGCGATTGGTGATGCTCGCACCATGGTGATAAGTGTGACGAAGGATATCACTTAATTGAGCAGAAGGCGGTGTATCTCTCTAATACCAAACAGTTTATTGAACGGAACTTATCGAGAAATATTAACGCTGTACTGCTGACTCTCCTACAGAAGTCACACTGCAGTTGTTTCGGGGCGTGGGGCCGAGTTCGACCTCGCGTGTACCCCGAAAGCTGATACCGAGGGACCGAGCTGGCGTTAGCTCAGGGTCCCTGTGGCTGAAGGCTCCTCGAGACGAGCCTTGAATTGCAATGGGCTCCTGGTGAAGTCTGCAATAATTGATCTTAGGACAACGGCGTGGGTAGTTGGTTCGCTGTGCAAAAGGTGTTGATGAATTTGGCACAGTGGCATCTGACCGAGAGCCGATGCTTGCCCAACCTTGGCTCCAATCAAATAATGCTCCTAGATTTTCAGAACTGGTACTCTTTCTTTCCAAGCACGCTCAGGGATCTTGGTGACTCTGGAGTACATACTTGACGACTCCAACATTAGCTAGGCGCCCAACAATACATCGGCATCGTGATCGGTGCTGCTATGGCAGAAAGTGCTCAATCGGAGTTGAATATTGATAATCACTACAGGCTTATTCGAATCATCGGGGCTAGCAAGAAGTTTATGGATCAGATGACAATGTAAAGCTACTAAAGCAAGTGTCGTTAACACTATTCCCCAAAACAGGATTGTATTTACATACCCTCCAGCCTACGAGACCTCGGACCTGGTCAAGGTTGGAGAACACGCCAGCTGCAATGATACCAGATATTGCAACGACAAGATCAGAGTACACAATTACCATGTGCAGACCAAGTTCACCACGCGTGTGCCAGCAGGACAAAGAGAAGAAGACTCCAGGGAAGAATGGAGCTTCTGCGATGCCGTGGAGACACCGCACAGTGATGAGATTGCCGAACTTATCGGGGACGGCGGCGCTGGCGGAAACGGCGGACCAGACGCAAGCCCAGTTGGGGAGGTAGATGGAATGTCGGACACGAGTAAGGACCATGTTGCTGGGGACCGGTATGACCATGTATCTGTTATTCCGGTGTCAGTTCGCAGTTCGAAGTAGGTTTGATAGATGTAGGAACCTAACCTTCAAGAGACAGCAGTACAGAACTAAGCCCCAGTAAGGTTTAGATCCTCCTCAATACCATTCAGCTTGACCAGATTATCATTCAGGTTCAGGAAATGTCACAGCCGCCCAGAAAAAAAGCGCGGCGAACCTCTGAAGAGTGCATTGCGAAAAGGAATTCCTGTTAGGACCAACCTCTTCCCTGACCTCTTGGCAGTCCAATTCAGGGCTTCGTCCAGCGCCTCAATTTTCAGCTCAAGTGACAAGCTTAGCCCTAGAAATGCCCAAGGCTGACCGGCACCAAGTATTTAGTTTGATAAATCCTTACAGATTCTTGTTCTGCTTGGTTAGATTCACAAAGTGGCTATTGACTAAGGGTAGTTTAAACCCCTGACCTTTCCAAGTCTTCATCCTTCTTACCATGACCGATACCATCAATGGCAACACCCACTTTCCCAAACAGAGCCCGCACCAGGGACTACACTCTCGTCGACAGGGAAGATTAGGCTTTCCGCCAGGTATCCCTCCAGCGGATGCTTGGCGATACCTCGTTGGAATCCGCAACACCTCAAGAAGCAGATCGACAATGATAAGGACCACAGTCGGCTACATGGCGGGACTAGTCTCGAATTACTCCATTTGACTTGTTCTCACAGTAACTTACCTAGGAGCCGGCATGACACGTACCGACAAGCCATGACCCTTAGCCCTGCCGCTTACTCTATCGTAACTCTGTGCTAGAACATAGCGCCCGCAGTCAAGAGACAATGAGGCGGGCGGGTGGGGTTAAACATGCATGAGACAGTTCTTGAGCAACCAGGCTTGTGGCCTACGCCAGATATGTTTTCGTTCAGATAACCTGAAAGCTCTAAACATTCTTCAGCGACCCCTCTGCCATTTACACGGCACGTCGACGTGAAATCGGTCGTTAAAAGTCACGAGGAAAGGTTCCCTAACAATCCAGATCAATCAGTGCTCTGAAACTATCCCCAAAAGCGGTAAGAGCCCTTTAAAGACACTGAATAGCTTCCTCCAGGCACAACCTCTTCGGCCCATACACATGAATGTATCGTCTTGGCAGCCTGATATATATATATATATATCATGGCTTGTGGATCGGCGCCTCTTCGTGACTTGCATTCAGAGCGGGCGAATGCTCGGACCGTCTCCTATAAGCAACTTATTTCCACTGGTTTAAAAATGGGCCTGAATGTGGGGCAATTTAGGAGCTTCTTGATAATAGTCCGCCAGTTCCTCCGACAATGAGTTTTGGACAGTGTATGTAGTGCCCGACGCATGGCCATATTGCTTTGGCACCATCTGTTGGCGGCCTAGACTTTCATCATTGACTAATTCAGCACGTCTCCAAAGACATCTCAGCGCATATTGTACCCCTCGCGAGAATATTTGACAATATGAGATATTCCACACTCACCTTGCTCATCTATATTGCTTCTAGTGTTTTCGGAACGGAAACCACCATGTCGAACAGGCGAGGTATGCATATATCTACGTCATCGTGCGAATAAGCACTTGACTAAATTTCATATAGAGCTTGTGAAATTTAAGTTTGATACCCTGCCTCCAGGTGCTGTGCGCCCAACTGGCTGGCTTAAAGATCAGCTGCAGCTGTCGGCTGACGGTTTGGCTGGGCACCTCTTCGAGTTTTACCGCTATGTCTCCCGATCTACCTAGCTTGGGGGAGACTGGGAGTATACTAATGTTTGATGGGGGTCGAAAGGGAGGCCGTGACTGGACAGAGTTCTTCGTCGAGGGTGTCTTCCCCAAAGGAGGAACTGGCACATTCAAAACAAGCGATTTACTCATGGTGTAAATTTGGCTCAAGGTAAGTACTTGTATTCCTGAAATATACTTGCAAGTACTCAAACTACAAATAAGGCCTTCGATATCCAACTGTGCTCTATCGCTTGACGGGGAATGATAGCCTTGTACAGCAGACTAAGGCGGCAGTCGATATGACAGCAAAGTATCAAGGGTCTGTTTCCGGTACTATTATTGCTGATGAGCATTTGGGTGCCCTTAGTCCCCAAAGAGGGTACGTCTCCGAATGATTGGGAACCCCCAAATCTTTCAACTAAACTCATATATTTAGTTCAGAGCTCTGTATGGCGGTAGAGTCCATATTTTCCTACGCCTTCCTGTACCGTTTTCATGGGGTCAACAGTTACGCAGACAAAGCAGAGCTTGCAGCTTTCAACGCATTTCCAGCCGCCATGAGCCCAGACTGTAAGGGCAAAGTGATCTTGTTCTCGGTATAACACTACTAACTGATACAGGGTGGTCTCACCAGTATGTCACGCAAACAAACCAGATCTGGTCAAGGAATCTGACCCAAAACCCGTTTTTCAATGTCGTTTCCTATGCCAACACATACGGCTTGGAACCCAACTTTGTGAGTCGACAACTTTACGAGTGATTACCGCTCCCAAACTCAACTCTTGTACCTAGCCCTGCTGTACAGTCAACCACCCTCAAGCGTATGCAAAGTACGTCGCCTCGTCTTATGCAAAGATCAACGAAAGCATTGTTGCACACATTCTCCTTGGTCCCACATCTGTTGAAACTCGGATCAAAGGTAAAATAGTAAAAGGTGAGACTCTAGACTTACATTAACTGATAGTCTTTTAATGGCTTACATTGTGAGAAAAGTCAAGTGCGAAACGAGCTATCCATTTGACTCGATCCTTAACTACACGATTGAGAGTCAAACGAAATTTGACTTTGCAGTTAGGATCCCCGGCTGGACCACCCCGAATGCGAATATTGAGATGAATGGCGGCCGCAGCAAAAGAGTCGCCCCGGATGACTCTGGGTTGCACCATGCAACAATTCTTCCGGGAACCACGACTTTGACGCTGGAGCTACCTATGGAGGTTCGGGTCGTGATGCGCAACTCATCTGCCAGCATTTATCATGGCCCACTGCTCTATGCATTCGATATCCCTTATACAGAGACGCACCACCAACCACTGAATTGGACCGACCGCAAGCCTCTGGCAGATGAGGAGGTGCACCCCAACTCCCACGACTATGTCTTGGAACCGACTGAGCCTTGGCAGTACGCTATCGACCCAGATAGCATCATCGTCAAGACGTCCACATCGAGCATTGAAAACCTGCCCAATCCTATCTTTGCAAGGGATGCTCCCCCAGTTTTTCTTACAGTCGATGCTTGGAAGATTAACTGGCCAACAGATGAAGATACAGCGGCGTGGCCTCCCATCGACCCAGTGGTTGACAAGGATAAAAAGGAAAAGATAAAATTGGCCCCGTTTGGATCGGCCAAGTTGCATATTGCGCAATTCCCTGTGGCAAAGCCTCAATAACAACATAGACGGGCCAAGTCTCGCATTGGTCACATCCATCAAGAGGCGTCTAAGGACGTCAGAATAATAAGTTGTTAGCTAAACGTGTTATTTGCAGTTGGGGCTCGTGGCTGAGAGCTTAGATCAGCAGACAGAACTTTGTAATAGGTTGACCAACATGGTCCATGACTACAACTCCAATGATCTTTCGAGATAGCAACATTGCGGCCACGGTCTCTTTTCTAATAGGTTCGCCCTGCTTTCTCTGTCTGGTTACTATCTGAGGCACTTCCCGAGCCACAGTCAATGCCAGACAAAGCGCCATCTCTGCCACAGCCGAGGCATTTACGCCAGCAGTGTTTCAAACTTTACCATTGCGTTTTTTGTAAGCCCCGACGTCAGCCCTGTCAAAGCCGACGCCCCGTTCGCAAATGGCTTTCAGTTGCGGTGCCAAAGCAAGGTAGTCCTTGATGGGTATAGCTGTGGCGTAAAAGTGCCAATTCTTTGTGCTGGGGCCACCATATAGGATGCAGTCAAAAGACCTTTGGGCATGCTTTACAGCCTCTGGGTGAATGTGACTGAGGGTATAAGTTTCTGGCTTGGGGGGCGGAATCAGCCATTGGTGCGGTGGTGATCGGTAGCGAACCCTTTGGAAAAGATGGCGTGGAGATTTCTGCTGATGGTAAGCGTGGCTTCTCGACAAGACTCCAAGTTCCAAATGCACAATAATGGACCAACCGCCTCGTATATCGTCGGAGGGAGACTTTCTTTTATCCAGCGATGTCCTGGGCATTCAACATCAAGCGTCTTACGAGGGGTTGACCTCCAGAGGTAGTAAGTAGTATGGCAACCCCGCACTATCTTACCCCTTACAAACACAGTTGATTGCTCCAAGCTGACTACCAACAACCTCAGCTGACGAGAAGAATGCGGCCAGGCTTGATATTGGTATCAGAAGCTTACACATATTGAGAGCCATACGACCATAGTGATTAAGTCGAGAATTGTGTTACCACTACGTCGAGTTTAGCAATGGCGATAATGCATCGGTCCTTTCCACGAGATGTTGTTGCAATACATCTTCCTATCTTGATTTATGATGTTCCTCACTTCAAGGACCAAACCAAATGCTTTTTTGACAAGAATACATCTTGGACCCAAGATAGAATGATAGCAAAAACGAGGAGCCTACCGCGCCGATGATATCAAAGCTTGGTTTAAAGATTTTTACCGGCATATATCTGACGCTGTTGCGCTGATGTAGCTCGCTGATGCTCAACCGACAACTTGTTGACAGAATCAAGAGGTTTACAAAACGTAGGTGTTCTACCCTAGAGCTTACCCGATGCGACGGGTGACAGTCGGTCGTGCCGTGAGCACCTAAACGGGAAGGTCCCTTCCCGTCTTCATCTTATCATCTTATCCAGCTTATCACAGCTCCCGCCCTGAGAAGGGTCAGATATTAAAATTTTTACATCTACAGAGGTACAGTCTTGCTATTCATCCGCAACTGATACCTCGACTCAGTTCTGTCGTCGGCAGAGAATTCCCTGGCTGCGACCTCGAACAGACATTGAAATCGTTCTCAAGTGAGTTCTCACAGCTGAAGATGCCGTCTTAGCAGTAGAAGCAGGTGTCGACGCCATCATTGTGTCAAACCACGGCGGTCGTCAACTCGACACCGTTTCAGCAACTCTTGAGGCTTTAGCTGAGGTTTCTCGCGCTGTCAAAGGCCGCTCTCCGGTTTTATTCGGCGGTGCGGTGGGATCCTCACTAAGGGTTCAGACCTCTTTCAGGCCCTAGCTTTATAGGGGTAGATCATTGTTTGTTGGGGAGGTCAGCGTTATGGGATTCAGCCGTGAATGGGCAACAGGGGGTAGAGACGGTGCTGAACATCCTGGAGAGAAAACTGTGGCGCACAATAGTGCTGAGTGGCACGGCGGCAATCAAAGATATCTCTAGCTCAATGGTGGGTGTTCGGCCGTTCGGTGCAGGCTTCGGCATTGCAAAACTGTGAGGATGCTCCGTGGTGGAGAGATTTTTGCGCTGCACCTTATCTATCGATTTATCGCGTGATTGGTGTTCCAAGTTCGCAAAATGGACTTTGTGTTGTTATTTTGATACCAAAATAGCTATTAAAAAAAGCCGTGAACGTTGACAGTAGCGATGTAGCCAGGCTGCCAGCTGAGAGACGGATCCAGGTGCTAGTTTCATTAGTCTGTAGCTCTTTTCATCTCATTGGGCCATGAATCTGTGGGTTATAGGGGCAGCTCAAGCCTCAACGGTCCTGGCACTAACGATCTAGAAATTACAGTCAGTGCATGAGGGCACCAAAAGGAGCCAATTTGGCACTTGATTGGCCCATCGATAAACATAAACGCCATGACGTAAATTTCAACGAGTAACCGGGTTTCAGGTTTATTACCAGACACGGCCCAGACCACTGCCCTACCACCGGTCGTTAGCTGGACAAACCGGGTTGATCGTTGCTAGCTTGTGTCTTTGATGAGCAGCTAACTAAATCCAACATCCATGAACCTTGCAAGGAAACAAAACATGACCCGATGCCCAGAGGAATACGGGGTATTCGGAATACAGCGTGGGTTTTAGTCCAGCCAAATCACAATCGCAATTTAAACAACAACTGAATTTCTCAGCGCGGCGCAATATGGTTATATTAGTCTCGTAAAAGACGAGTCAGTGTTGGGCCGCTGCGAAGAAATTGCCATATCTAGCAAAACGCCTCTTTGACATGGCTATAGATTAGAGACCTTGTATATAACAGCGGGACGATCCTCATTCTACTTGCAGATCACACATACTCTCATTCATTCTTTTTTCCCCCAGTCATTCTTTACTGTTCATCACGTTCTTTACCAACATGAAGTCATTCGTTACCTTTGCGGGCTTGGCCTTTGCCAGCTTCGCTGCCGCTGGCCCCTGCAGGCCTCGCACAACCACTACTGCTGCTGCCGTCTCTTCCTCCACCGAGATCGCTTCCTCCACTGCTACTGAGACTGCTGCCGTTTCTAGCAGCACGGACTACTCCGTCCCTGTCGTCTCTGAGAGCTCCACTCTCGCTACAGTGATTGTCTCGGAGACTAGCGCTACTGAGACAAGTGCTGGTGAGACAAGCGCCAGTGGTACCACCACTGCCGAGACAAGTGCTGCCGGTACTACAACCGTTGAGACAAGCGCTGCTGAGACTACCACTGCCGAGGGTACCACCACCGCCGCCGATACCACCACTGCTGAGGGCACTACCACCGCTGCTGAGGACACTACTACCGCCGAGGGTACTACCACCGCTGCCGAAACCACCACTGCTGAGGCTACTACTACTGCTGAGGGTACCACCACTGCCGCCGAGACTACCACTGCTGAAGGCACCACCACTGCTGAGGATACCACTACTGCCGCCGAGACTACCACTGCTGAAGGCACCACCACTGCTGAGGATACCACTACTGCCGCCGAGACTACCACGGCTGCTGAGACCACTACTGCTGAGCCTACTACCACCGAGGCCACCACCACTGAGGCCGAAAACACCTCTGGTACCGCCACAGAGACCACTACCACTGCTGAGCCTACTGCAGATCAGTCTTGCTCAAACGCCGGCCTTCAGTATGCCATCTACACCCACCAGTTCTACAACTCCGATCCTCCCCACTTCTCCTCCTTCGACCCTACCTTCTTCCATACCGCCACCCCTACCTACGAGGGTGAGACCACTCGCATCGGTATCACCCCCGGCACACCCTCCGACAGCGTCTTCGCCATCTACGATGGCAGCCCCGCACAGCTCTGGCAGTACAAGGCCGTCAACCACCAGGCCTTCCTCTACGCCCCCGAGACCGGTGACTACACGGTTACCATCCCCAACTCTGATGAGATCACCCTCATCTGGTTCGGCACAAAGGCTATTTCAGGCTGGACTCGCGCCAACGCGGATCTCGAGCAGGACTACCCCGGTGGCACTTCCAAGACTTTCACCATTCACCTCACCGCTGGCACTTATACTCCCTTCCGACTTCTCTGGGCCAATGCTCAGGGTGACCTCAACTTCATCGCTGAGGTCCAGGCTCCTGATGGAACTGTCATTGTCAATGGTGATGGTAGCGATAACAGGTACTTTGTTCGCTTCGCTTGTGATGAGAGCACGCCTTCTTTCCCTCCTTTCGGCGACAATGGAGATTATTAAGTAAACTGCTGCTCATTCGTACCGGGACGTGTAACAAAGTATATAGCGCTTCGTACATGAAGCCCAAAATATTTTCAAGTATATACCTATTTTAATACATAACACTCACCGACATTATCCTTCTTGACATATATAAACATGCACGTAACAATAGTCAACTCTGTTGTAGCTAACACTTTATGACTCTGATGCTTTATGTTACAAGCCCTCATCCTTAAGCTCGACATCCACATTTTCGCATATTAGAGCTCTTTAAAAGACATACTTGAACTCCAGGCTCTGATCTCCCTCTTTTCCGTTGCTATCCTTCCCCTCTGCGATCAGTCTCTCCTTCTGTCGCATGCGATACTTCAGAAGAGCATAAATGAGTCCGACGCAAACAAGTGCCAGTACCTCGCCCCCAAGTGAGATTGCATTTCCCATGACGTAACGAGGAGCATCCTGGATGGGATAGATCTGCGACGCAGCCATTCCGGATGCGTTTGCAAGGGAGATGAGCTTAGAAATTGCGACAGAGCGCTTGTAATCGGGCTGCATGTTGTTTGATACCCATCTACAAATCGTTAGTTCCATGTCCGCCACGTGGTTGGGTTGTTGACATACGTTACCAAAACAGTGTTGAAAGAGTAGACGCCACCGCCGACGAGGAACATGGCAAAGAAACCTGCCGCCTTGTGCCCGGTACCGACAACTATGGCATATCCGACGATTACTAATAGTGGAGAATGGATGAGGCAGATAGCTCGGCGGTTAAGGCGGTCTGAGACGTAGGTAGTGGCAGCAGTGAAGATGGATGCTAGAACGTAGACGGGAATGCTGAGATAGTTGGCTTGGAGGGAGGTGTACCTGAATATTTATTAGTGGAGTTCCGTAGCACGGATAAGAGATACTTACTCGAGGCCCTTGAGAAGAGTAGGGAGGAATGTGCCGAAACCGAACAGTGCGATAGAAGCGCAGAATAGCGAGACTGAGGCAAGCCAGACGAGGGGATCTGTGAGAGCCATGACGACTTGCTTCCACGAGAAGCCTTCTGTTTCTTTGAACGGATGGTTGCGCTCCTTGATGAGAACCATAGTCGACTTCTCTTCTTCAGAGAGGAACCAAGCTGTTTGCGGAGAAGTAGGAAGGCTCAGCCAGCAAACAGCTCCGATGACGAGTGAGATGGCACCCTCAATAATGAACAGCCATCGCCAAGCTGACAAACCATGTCGGGCACCCATCGACTGAATTCCATATGCGATAAGTCCACCAAGTGCTCCAGAAAGCGCAATCGAGACATAGAGAACCGCAACGCGTTTTCCTTGCGAGGCAGGTGGATAGATTTGAGAGACGACGAATGTGAGAGAGGGGAAAAGACCAGCCTCGAAGAAACCAAGGAGGACTCGACAGGCGATGACTTGGCCATAACTATGAACGAAGCCAGTTCCCAAAGTGATGAAACTCCAGCTGACGATGGCGATAGCAAGGACACGGCCTGGTCCGAACTTTTTGACGGCGAGAACCCATGGTGTTTCGAAGACGACGTATGAGATGTAGAAGTACATGGATACATCGTTGAATTGAGTTCCATGCATGCCTGTATCTTCTTCGAAGCCGAATACACGTGCGTTGCCTTGGGTATAACGATTAGCTTTCCGAGCTGGAGTTGAGGTTGACAAGGTACTAACCGATATTTGTTCGGTCGAGGTACGCAAATAGAACAAGTAGTGCCATCTGCGGCATAACAAACTTGTCAAACTTGGACAAGACCTTTTTCTCGACTTGAGTGATGTCGTTCATCTCGCCAGAGTTCTGATCGAGCTCCTGCTCAAGCGGCATCTTGAGCTCCGACTGTTTCTCTGCGGCTTCCATCATGACTATTGTAGACAATTTGGAGTATGTATTGACAAGACGAGATGTAAAATGTGGATCACAGGTTCAGATGTACTTTTTTAAGGTCGCTTGCATACCCGAGTTATCACCAGGTGATCTGCTGCAAGATGGTCACTTATCCACCCCCGCATTTGATAGTCTGATAGTCAAGCGTCAAGTTGTAATAAACCGTCGGCGGAGACAGAAATACTCCACAAGTGGAGATGATTGTGGTAAATCCTTCCTTTTTGAATGATTGTACATGATAGAGATGAGATAAGACTGATAAGAGATTGTTGGAGTCTCGTCTCTCTAGACTGAAGACTGAAGCTGCGACGCTGAACGGCGCCTTGATCATCTCCAATTAAATTTCAAAAAGTCAGTCTACAGTGTAATCAGTCAGAAGCCGTTGATGACAGAGTTCTTCAACAATTACCGCCTCTAGAAAGTCAATTGAAGGTAAAGTTTCTGCCCCGCGTTTTCACATCCTTGTAGCCATGCAAAACGTCATGTCATAGTTCTTCGGCAAGATAGGAGTTCACTTCCGAGCTCCAATAAGCTTCCCAGCGAAGAATAGTCTCCGCCGTCGGCCGTCGGCGGACAACGCCCCACTCTGATCACTCGGCCGTAATCCCCATTGTTGAGAGGGAATTGACCGTCGGGGACGATGAACGATAACGATTGAGGGGAGATTATACATAATTAGGCAAGACTTGAATTTATCAAGTTGCTGTTATCGAGGGATTAAATATTAACAACAGCGGATATTTTGAGATAAACCATTCGAGATTTCGCTCAAAATCAGGAACTGGAGCTTCAAACATTCCGCAAACCGTCACGCATCATCATGGGCTCTCTCAGTTTACCACCACTCAAAACCAGCGAAGTCGATCTTGCAGAATCACTTCACGAAAGCTGTCAATTCGGCGCCGCGCACCGTTATGGGAAGTAAGTTATTCTCACAATATCACAATTTTTGCAAAAACTAAACAGATTACCCTAGGGCCTCTACAGAAACCGGCATGGCGCGGCTCAGCCTGGATGACTCGGACAAGCAAGTGCGAGATTGGTTCATCACCTACGCCAAATCGCTCGGATTGAAGACTTCAATTGATCAAATGGGAAACTTGTTTGCGATTCGACCAGGCAGAAACAACGATTTACCCCCGGTCATGATGGGCTCGCATTTGGATACGCAGCCTACTGGTGGGCGTTATGACGGTATTCTTGGTGTTATTTCGGGTCTTGAGGTTTTGAGAACTTTGAATGATCACGATTATGAGACTGCGGGACCTGTTGGAGTGGTGAACTGGACCAAGTACGTGTCCCGTGACGAGTAAAACCGTGAAGAAATTGGCTGACTTTTCGTAGTGAAGAGGGCGCTCGGTTTCCCAAGATGGCTGTGTCCTCAGGTGTATGGGCGGATGTCATCCCTCTCGAGACCGCCTGGGATCTCAAGGAAGTTTTGGCTGCTAATCCCAAGTCGATGAAGGAGGAGCTCGATAGGATTGGCTACTGCGGTGACCAACCTGCTTCATATCGATCAAATCCTTTCGCCGCCCATTTCGAGCTTCACATTGAACAGGGACCCATCCTGGAAGATGAAGGTCTTAAAATTGGCGTTGTCCACGGTAAGAAAAGTCCTTTACCCCATACTTTACGGTCACTGACAGCGGAGATAGGCGTCCAAGCATTCAAATGGTTCAACATCACCGTCAAAGGCCGCGACAGCCACGCAGGCACAACACCACTATACGCCCGCAAAGACCCCGTCTTATCCGCCAGCAAAATGCTCGTCGCCGCCAACACGATCGCCAAAAAGCACGACGGCCTCGCAACAACCGGTATTTTCACCACCGACCCCGGCACTGTCAACACAATGGCGCACACGGTAACATTCACCCTCGATCTCCGTCACGTCAAGGATGAAGTCCTCGCCGAGATGGTAAAAGAGTGCGAAACCGAGTTCCAGCGCATTTCTCACGATGATAGTGAAAAGGGCTGCGAGGTAGACTGGGAGCTTCTGGTAGATAGTCCAGCTGTCAAGTTTAGCCAAGAGTGTATTTCGGTGGTGGAGCAGAGCGCTGCGGATGTTTGCTCGACGTTGCCGCAGAATGAGGAGGGCAAGCTTTGGAGACCTATGATTAGTGGTGCGGGGCATGATAGCTGCTACACGAATCGGGTTTGTCCTACGAGTATGATCTTTACGCCGACGAGATCGGGGATTAGCCATAACCCGACTGAGTACTGCTCGCCTGAAGATTGGTAAGTTTTCTTCGTGCCATGGAGGACTGGACATGCTAACATGGTGCAGTGCGCTTGGTGCGAGTGTTTTGCTGGGAGCGGTTCTGCGATATGATAAGCTGCGTGCGACTAGGAGCGAGTGACGTGGGTAATTGGTTGGTGTCATAATTACATGTTTGTATTGTATAGAAAAATTGCAAATCGTGCTTGATTGAACGGAAGAACAAGTCATGATGCGAATGTTGAGCGGCTAATGAGGGCCAGACATGATTGTTTCTTCTTCTTCATGAATGAAAGTACCAGCAAATGGTCAGAGGTAATAACTGTAGGCCTAGGAATAATAGATATTGACAGGACATACGGCGCTTACGGATGCCATGATTGTTCCCATGATAAGGTTGTTGAACTTGGGCGATACAGATAAAGGCAGCCCCTCATTTAGAAAGCCTTCTGGCTGCAAGAACACATAGAATGAATATCATCAATATCACTATAGAGTCCATTCTCTTACTAATTCCATTACTGTTTCATGCCGTACAAACGACAATTTGTACCATGCCAAACAAAATGTTCCCCAACACTAACTGCCGGCATTCCAATCACGTGCCCCGGACCGGATATCGGCGCCAACTCGGACCCCGCTATCGGCAACTCACTTCATCAATCGAATACCGCGAGCGTGACCTTCAGCAGCATCTCCCTCACAATGAATCATGAGCAGCACGCGCACCGTCAAGTCGCGGGCATTAGGCGATACCGCTCCAAGTCGCAAAGACCATGTGATTTGTGTCGTGCCCGCAAAGTGCTCTGCAATATCCCTGATCCGACGCGTCCATGCCAGCTCTGTGATCGCACCGGACGCGATTGCACGTTTGTGGGGAATCCGAATAAGAAGCCCAGGGATAGTAGGACGAGACGGCTGGATTCTGACGGTGGTGGAGGGACGCCGATTGTTGTGCCGCAACAGGCGCTGAGGCAGGATGTTGGTGTTTATGAGGCGTTGCGCATGCCGGATGGTGAGAAGAGATGATGAGATAAAAAGCATGAACTGATGAATAATAGACGTCCAATCTTCCGGTATCGAAACAGGCCTCGATTTGACTCCTCTGGATGGCACAGTATCTCAATCCATCTTCTCTCCCGGAGGCGGAATCAACTGGGACATCTCATTCGACCAACACGGCATAGACGGCAGCGATCAGCCATTTGACTTCTTCGCCAACGGCGAACTCCCCAATCTCGAACCCCTAGACGATCCAACACCCCCAGACGACTACGGCGAAATCCCCGCTGCCACTCCTAGCAAAACAGCAGATCTTCCCGCCAGCCCAACAGCCCTGTTCGAGCGCCTGTCATTTGATCAACGGCCAGATCACTCAACGTCACTAATTGGGTTTTCCAACGAATCTGACCCATTTTCTCTTAATCATTTCCCGTATTCTAGTAGTGATGAAGTCGACTTTTATCGCGTTGCGTATCGACGGCAGCAACACGCGTTTCCAGCGAACCCCCCCATTCACTTTTTGCAGAGTCAAACGGGGACTGCGATCGAGAGTCAGAAGATTGTTGATAAGTGTATGTCGTCACTGGGCGATAGGGACCATCTTGAGAAATTGGTTGATCGAGAAACGGGTGCGGCGTTGGTGAAGTTGTATGCCTTTACTCCTTTCTCTATACTGAAGCAATGTGCTTACTTAATGTACAGGTACTTCAGATTTGTTTTCGAAGACTTGCCAATTCTTTCTCGCTCTATCGTCTTTGAAGACCTGAATAAGTTTGTCGCAGAGGCTTCTACTGGGTTACTTGCGGGTATGTACGCCCTCGCACTGCCCTTTACGCCCTGGGATGAGAAGCTCTGTCTCGATAGTGCATATTTCAAGCCCGACATCAATGATCTTTGGCAAGTCTCCTACACCTGTCTTCAGAAGGAACTGCACTTTCCTCGTCTCTCAACCATCCAGATATTCCTCCTCCTTCTCAATCACACTCCCTTTGATGTTGTCGTTGTGGAGAACCCATTTGTATGGTCCTTGGCAGCTTCCATGCTGGCCATGGCTCAGTCACTTGGCTTGAATGTCAATCCTGCTGGATGGAAGTTACCAGCGTGGGAAGTTCGCCTTCGGAGACGGCTATGGTGGGCTGTTTATGTGGAGTATACCTGGCGTGCAGTAACTCATGGACGATCTTCCATGATATCAGATGATGATTGGGATGTCTCACCACTTACATCTGCCGACTTCTCTCTTGATCCCACCTCCGTGATACCGGAGAACATTCGTGATCAGTCGCTTGACTATTTTATCCGTTTGTGCTCGTTGACCGAGATCACAAGCGGAATTTGTCGACAATTCTTGTAAGACCTCTTCGTAGCCCCATTTCTGACCACCCGCTGCCCTGGACTGACAGAAATAGCTCCCTCCGTGCCGCATCACGGCCTCAAATTCTCGACTCTTTACTTGAACAAGCTCGCGGGCCACGTCAGCAGCTACTAAAATGGCTGGAGGACCTCCCAGAATCTCTGGCTCTAAGACCGGAGCCGAGCGACAGCGACGCAGATGACTCAGTCAAGAGTCACAGATCCCTCTATGTAGCATATTACACCACGCACATCCTTGTCCTACGAGCATTGCTACGTCCCATCATTGACAGCAATACACAGCTCAACCACGTACAATCCTCCGTGGAGACAGTCCTCCAAGCATGTCGTGGTCTCATCCAAACAGTCATCAAATTCATTCGTGGTCTAGATGCCCGACATCAATCAGCATTCTGGCCCGCGTACACACGGAACTGTCTGGCATATCCCGGACTATTCTGCTACATGCTCTGTCTGCAGAAGCGGCAGCCTGATATGACGGCCTATGACCAGAACCTTCTCGCAACGTGGAGAAAGACTCTCCGGACGCGAATGCAGTCGTGGCCTTTTCTCCGATTTGCAATTGTTAAGGTTGACGCGATTTACTGGAAGAAACTATACCAGGATAAAAATTGAGGATGTGATTGGAACACGTCGAGGATTGGTGGGCGGGCAATGCTCACTGAACCTATAACGAGAAGCATTATATATCAACTGGTCATAGATTGAAGCATAAATAATTTGATATGTCATGTCTTTCGCTCTAACATACTCTGCGCTTAATCTGAGATACTCTGCGTTTAAGCGTGATACACTTCTACGTCGGGCGAGAGTCAAATGGCCGGGACAAATAATATGCCGCGTTGTTCATGAACTTAACCACTTACTTAAGCGCTGATATTCAAAACGCCGAAATAAACTGTAATTGACAGGTTCAAAAGTATGCTCACAGCCAATCACTACGTTCAGACAAAACTGGTGTTTCATAAGTCACTTCAGCCTGGATCCAGCCACGATGATATCGATTGGCTGGGGGCACGGAACCCGTCCATAGAGCTGGGATCAAACTTGGGTACGGACAAATCGGATCTCTTCCGCCACAATCGTTCACTTGTGACTCGAAGCATTCTCTCCACGAGGCGCAATCCGTGAGGCACAATTGGCCTTCGAGATTCCAGGCAATGAAGCGACATATCGAACTAAGTTCTCTACTGATACAAGCCCCCAGCCACAAATCTCAACTTCAAACAACACATGTAGCTCACGCGACATGTCGAACGTTAGTTATGTTGCATACGGTGAGTCGGAATTGACATCCCTCGACACATGAGCTCATATGACTCATTTTCTGCTGAAGCTTCATCATACCCGTTGAGTTTAAACTAAAATTGACCATTGAAAAGACAGCTCTGCAATACATGTCTTATGACAAGCCTTCTGTGAACGAACTTACGATACGCGTGTGATCAATCCGAACCATTTTCGGATGATAACATGGTCCGATGACGGCTCATTAGACCTCCCTTGCGTAAAATGACCTTGTCGGTAACCCACGCCATTTTAGGCACACCTGTTTTATCTCTCCTGGACAACATCCCGCCACATAAGAAGCGCGGATATGTCAAAGTCTGAATATTGGAGCTCGGCGAGTAGACTCTTCAAAGTCTGCCTTTCAATAGCCCCAACTGACTCTTCACTCGTGTATAAAAAGGATGACTTCTCCCCTATGGATGGACCCATGCTGCAAACATTACCCTTCATTACACAATATACACCAAACCCTTCTTCTACTTAAATCTGGAAATCTGCCAACACTCACCATGACTACGTCCCGTTATTCTACCCGGTTCCGCAAGTACGACCATAAAACTGACCTCCCATCAGTAGACAGACGCAAACAACAGCAACTTATCAAGGTCGAGCAGAATCCTAAGGATTTATCCTTCCTGAATGTCACATTGACGATCTTCTACCGTATGGCTCGCCTCGATGTTGTCAATCACGTGTGGAGTCATTCTCACCTCCACCTTGCTGCCTTCTACGGATGGGTTGACATCATTCAAGCCCTCCTCAACTTGGGCAGCAACCCTGATGTCCAAGACTCCAAGGGATTAACCACTTTGCATGTTGCCTGCGCCTCTGTGGAGGAAGGCACAGAGGAAGTAGTTGAGGTTCTGCTAAAGAATGATGCTGATCCGAACCTCAAGGCCGATGCTACGGAATTCGCTCCAATACATCACCTCATCGATGCAAGTTTCAATGCAGCTGAGCCATGGGATTGCAATGGAAAATTGGAGGCACTGCTGAAGGGAGGAGCCGACATCAATTCACGGGACAAACATGGCCGGGCACCTGTTCATCTCGCATCTTGTATTCCCTGGTGCAATAATGTCTTTGCTCTTCTTCACAAAAGAGGTGCGAGACTTGACCTTATCGACAATAAGAGCAGGTCTGTTTTGCATTACGCAGCTATGTACGGAGACCTGGATCACATCTCATACCTACGCAAGCATGGCCTTACAGAGCCGGACCCTTATGACAAAGACATCAACAACCAAACTCCGCTGGATTGGCTAGGATGGAGGATAAAGGCCAAACAGGAAAAGCTCTCGGAAAACATGAAACGACCCACTAAAGAAGTCGTCAAGGCCTTTCATTCTTTGATCGAAGAGATCAGGATCCATCGCTGGCAGGACGGTCACGGCACAAGCTATCAGGACGATAGCAGTTGCTGGCGTCAAGTGAAGCCTACAAACCATTTGACCTCCAGGGGAAACCTCATCAATCTCCCCATCAGACCGAAGCCTACCCTTACCTCGCCGCCATCTATTGAATAGGAGATGCATGTTAAAGAGCGGTGGGCATATTATGTTCGATATGAGGGGGCACTAGGGAGCTTTCATAGACGATAAGTCATAGTGAGCATTACCTCAGAGAATATTACTCAGCAAAAACCACGGAACGTTCAAAGACCCTGCGAATAGGAGAGTCAAAGTGAGGTTGTGAGTTATCTGCCAATTATGTGGAATACATTACAGCGCGTGGAACAGGTCAATTCAGAATGGATCATCCAGACTCATTTTTCAAGCGGTGCTGCAAGCAAGTACACGCTGATCCCAAAGGAAAGCCAGCCATGGTGATGTGGGCGAGTCCTACTTCACTCCGTATCGTTGGAATATTTGAAGAGGCAAAGGGTTATGAGAACATGTAAGCTTGGCATATTTCTTTGTAAACACTGATGTTATTCACTAGCAGGAAGGACATTTCTTGATTAAGCACAATTCGCCTTGGTGGTTTGCACACCAGAGATTACGAGAAGGAAACCCAGACGTAAGTATTAAACTAAGTTTATAGCAGATAAATTCTTGTGATATACAGAGCTCATGATTCAAGAACACTTTATCTTGAGGGGGTTCGTAGTTTGATACGTGATTAATCATGAATCAATTTCTGTCACGTCGTATTTATTTCCTCACAGCTGAATTTCGAGGGCTGATGAAGAGGATTATCAGATCTTCATTACTCTGAGTCAAAGGATCATCTTTAGTACCGCTTTGTTCATCGAGATATGAGTGTTCCTTGCTTGTTGCGGGAGCTGTGCGACCTCCCGCCAATGGCGGTCAAGGAGAGTCAACAGTTCAAGTCCATTGTAGCACTCAATCCAGACAGAGCTGATCTCTTGGCTGCAATTCCTACAACCCAACAACATTCCATCTCATCCCTCTATACTTTATGTTGTCTTCTCGAGGAATTACCTGGTCAATGGCCAGTATTCCAACTCATCAAGACTTATACACGACTCTACACCCAACTCCCAGAAGATGCCAAGACAAACAGCACTGACGAGCTCTGTTCCTTCATTGAGAAGACTTCAGCGCTAGTTGAGAGCTCATATACATCCTTTGCGCAGTTCATTGGCTGCGATGACAAGCCCTACGAGCCCCCACAGATGAGGATGTCATCACCCATCGCGAACTACGACAATTCGTTGACAACTTCCAACTTCCTGTTAATACATCAACCAAGAGACCTGTTGTTTCGATCGCATTACCAAATGGCCCGTTACTAGCAGCAACATGCGTCGCTGTCACGACTTACTACACCGCATCACCAATCAACCCCGCCGCTGGAGCAGAACAATTCCGAGCAGACATTCTCCAAGCACGAGCAGACTTTATCCTCACAACGAAGGATGAGTATACAACACTCCAACTAGATGCTAGTTGGGTCTCAGATAACAAGATTCAGATCTTCATCATGGACTGGACTCGAGATGAGGGCATTTCGCTAAGGACAGTCGATGGAGAAGCTATCCCCACTGGCAGCGCTGAACGAGTCGCTAACAAGGCTGATGACATTGGCCTGATTCTCTTCACGAGCGGAACGTCGGGTACCAAGAAGGTAGTCCCACTGAAAGTGCACTCTATCATCGCTGGCGTTGCTTTCGTCATTGAATCATGGGGTCTTACAGCCAGTGACCTCTGTCTGAACATGATGCCCCTGTACCACGTGTAAGTCACTTCACCATCCTGCCCAACGCCCCATCTGACAGGAGAAAGAGGAGGTTTAGTTCGCAACATCTTTGCACCGATATTCTCTGGCGGTTCTACGGTTTGCTGTCCCTCCTTCGATGCCAATCTGTTCTGGGACGTGGCTGAGACTACTCAACCAACATGGTACTACGCTTCACCATCGATGCACTCCATCATCATCGCAGAAGCAGCTGCACGACCTGAGGCTTTGCAAAGAAGTCGGATACGGCTAGCTTGTAATGCTGGTGGTGGATTGCTACCATCTCTGGCGTATCAATTGAGGGATACGTTCAACTGTGTCGTCTTACCAAGCTATGGAATGACAGAGTAAGCCATTTCCCCTCTAGCCAACCCTGATAAATGCTAATAGACTTAGGTGTATGCCCATCTCTACGCCTCCACTAGATTACCGTCTCGATCGCGAAGGTACATCAGGTATCAGCACCGGCCCCGAACTCACCATCCTCGACTGGTCCGAACGAACCGTCACAAATGGCACCGTCGGTCGCATCTGTGTTCGCGGTGAACCTGTATTCCCAGGCTATCTCAGATCCGATGGTACTTACGACAAGTCACCTTTCAACGAAGCCGGTTGGTTCGATACTGGTGATCTTGGATACATGGACGACGATGGATATCTTTACATCACCGGTCGGAGTAAAGAAGTTATTAACCGCGGTGGAGAGTTGATTTCTCCATTTGAAGTTGAGAACGCCATCATGACGGCTTCGAGAGCGAGTGAATCGCCCATATACGGAAGGGTTTCACAGGCTTTGGCGTTCTCGGCATCGCATGATGTTCTTCAAGAAGTCGTAGCGATTGTCCTCGTCACACCTCCTAATGCTCCGCGTGTTGATCTAAGGACTCTTCATGGCGCGTTGAAGTCTTCTCTTCAGCAAGCGAAGTGGCCTGTCTTGATCACTTACATGGATGACCGTCCCAAGAACAACAACAAGGTTCTGCGTATCAAGCTTGGTCAACGGCTGAGACTCCCTTGTGTTTCCGATGATACAACTTACATGGGCAGGCATTGGGATGCCATTTGTCCTCCGGCTGATACGCCATTGTCAGAGCCTATTAAATGCGCGCCTTTCTCCGTTGACTACACAAAGCTTGCGACTCATATCCAGGCCATTGTACCAGACTTGGACGTCTTATGTCTTCCCAGCACTCACGATAGTTCTCCAGAAGCCGTGCTTGCGCCTAGAAAGACTGAGGTCACCGTTGGCTCTGGGATTTTCAGCATCATTCGACATCGACTGGCATCTACCATCGACAACTACATGATCCCTACCGAGATTCACATCATGCCTCACCCATTTCAGAAGGACTCATCTGGAGACATCGACGTGGGAGTACTCCACGCAGAACTAGAACAGCTTCAAATGGCTTCTATGAATCAACTCGCCGCCAGTACAGAAGGACTCGTCACCAAAGCATTCGCCGAAGTCCTATCCACTCCACCCGCTGATATTCCCCGCGACGCAGACTTCTTCAGTCTAGGCGGCTACTCACTCCGCGCTGGCCGTCTTCTCTCAATGCTCCGTACCGAGTTTAGTATCAGCCTCCCCATCACAGCAGTCTTCAACGGCGGCAGCACATATCGACAAGATGCTCGATAGCAAGACCGATGAGTCTGATCAACCTGGTGCTGTCGTCGGATGTACCGAGACTTGCAGTTCCACCAATCCCTTCCTTATGATCCTACAGCTCTTCCCCCTCGTGGTCTTCTACCCCCTCCGTCGCGCCGTCCAATGGACAATCTTCTTCGTAACCCTCGCGCACTCCCAAAAACTCCCCACCAACCACTCCCTCCCCGGCCGGTTTCTTAACCTCACCGTCTCCATGCTCATTGCCCGCATCATCATGGGCTTTGTATCACCCATCGTCGGCATCATCTGCAAATGACTCATCATCGGTCGCTATCGCGAAGGACTTTACCCAATGTGGGGAATGTATCATACCCGATGGTGGCTTGTGCAAAAGATCGTTGCGATCTGTAGCAAGGGATTCTTTGATGCGAATGAGGCGACAGAGCGGATTTACTGTCGCCTTATGGGGGCCAAGATTGGCAGGAATGTTAAGCTTGAGGGTGCGACGATTGGAGAGTGGGATTTGATTGAGATTGGGGATGACTGTAACCTTACAAAGTGCATCTGTCGACCTTTTGCTGCTGAGGGGAATACATCGATGTATCTTGGTCGCATCACCATCGGAGGTAACTGCTCTGTTGGAGTATCTTCGATCATTGCGCCTGGAACTACTATGCCGCCTGATACATGCCTCGGCTTCAATTCGTCGAGCTGGGAGATGCAGGACGCGAGTGAGGAGTACAGAGACCAGCTTCCAAGCGAGAAGCCTAAGCCTCACTGGCTGTTGAACTTGCTCTTCACCATGCCCCTCAAGCACATCGGCTTGTTCCTCTCTGCAGTCCCTTGGATGGCCGGTCTTGTAGGCATGGTCACTACACAAGGCCAAGAGGTTAACCACAAGGCTCCATTGAGAAGCAGTGTGGACTGGTTCACTCAACCTAACCGAATCGCATACCATTATCTCGCGCTGGCTCTCGGATGCCTATTCGGTCCTTTCTTCCTGTTCGGGTTCGTCATATTGGTCAAGTCTATTCTGGACTGCATCTTTGGAAAGCTCAAGGCCAACTCACGATCCACGGTGGATATTTGGAGAGCGAACCTGATCAAGGCGCTGTTGCCTGAGGGGAAGTTTCACCAAATGGCTTCCTTGTTTGGACAGCACTACGAGGCGACATCTATTGCGTTGAGGATGCTGGGTGCTAAGATTGGTGAGCGCGTCTACTGGCCTGGTACTGGTCCAAGCATCGGTGACTATCATCTAATTGACGTTGGTAATGACGTAGTCTTTGGCTCGCGCTCTCACCTCGTTACTTCTGATGGGATCGGTTCCGAGAAGGTCACCATCCAAGATCGCGCCATGATCGCCGACCGTGTTTGTCTTCTCCCTGGTGTCACAGTTGGTGAGCGTACTACCATGGGATCTGGGGCGCTGACCAAGAGAAATGGCAACTATGTCTCTGATGGCACCTATGTTGGCTCCAAGGCAGGAGATGCAGTCTGCTTGTCAAGCGGTAGTGACACCAAGGTCTCTCGGTCTCACATCCGCAACATGCAGTCGGAGGATACTCTCACCAACGAAAAGAAGTTCAAGGATGAGAAAGACCGTCCTGACACACAACCTAGCACCAGATCTGGAAGTGATACAGAGCGCAGTGACGGCAAAGATGACTGGGCACAACATCCATCTCCATTTGGTCGAGCTTTCTACCTAAAGCTAGCACCATATCATGTCCTCGGCCCCTTGGCCATCTTCCTTTACTCTGCCTTCTTCACAGTCTTCACCGCTGTCTACTGGGATGTCCCCAGCGTCTCATCCATTCAATTCGTGGGTATTATGTTCCGGAGCTCTTTTCCCCGTGGCATGAACGTCTGGTTCGACCTTGTCGCCATCTTCCTGACCATGTTGGCTGGTATCGCCATTCTCTCCACCATCCAGTCTGTTCTTGCGCTGGCGATCATCATTGGATCTAAGTGGCTACTCATGGGTCGTCGCAAAGCTGGTAACTACGATTGGGACAAGTCTCCGTACTGCCAGCGCTGGCAGATCTTCCTCGGCATTGAGCGCCTTCGCCGACAGTGCTACAAGGGCAATGGTATTCTCAATCTCCTCACGGGGACTCACTGGATGGTCATTTACTTTCAAGCTTATGGGTGCCAAGATAGGCAAAGACTGCGCACTCTTCGTCAACGGCACTCCAAGCCTCATGTTCACGGAGCCCGATCTCATGACTCTCGGCAATCGCGTCGTTGTCGATGACGCCAGTGTCGTCGCGCACATCAACACACGTGGCAAGTTCGACGTGAACAAGGTTGAGATTGGCGATAGATGTGTTCTCCGAACGGGAAGTCGACTTCTGAGCGATGCACAGATGAAGAGCGACAGCTGCTTGCTGGAGCATACGCTTATCATGGGTGGCGACGTTGTCGAGGAGAGAAGGATAATGCAGGGTTGGCCGGCGGAGGAGTTTAGCGGGAAGCGGATTTGATTTACATGTGGGGGAGTGATTGGGTGGTATAGCATATAGAATTCCTTGTAATGGCGTTTGGTTCGGTAGAAATAGATGGTCTTCATTCCAGTCATTCGATTTCAAGTTAGTTTCAGTGCTGCTTTCATCTCGCGACTTTCCCCGCTACGCTTGATTGAGGATCGAAATAGAACAAGCTTCACTAGTCACTGAGCTAGCTACAAGCTGGCATGCTATTAAAGGTCTTGAATGTACGGAATACGGCATTCCAACTGGGTCTGGACTCCGTCATGTGATTTACAGATAGGATTTAGGATGGCTGCCCATTTCTCCATCTCCAAGCATACTTCTTCCGGCTAAAGATAATCTTTCATTCAGGCGCTGTCGTAGCGAGAATGCTCGACATAAAGATGTCATATTCATATGAGCAGCTTTTCGTCAAGCCCAACTATCTCTCTTGGCAAGTTAGCCACATCTTGCGACAAATCTCTTGGACATTGCTAACTTGGCATGCAGGCTCAAAAACGCTCTGATCGGTATCTCAGTCCTGACGTTTTCTACCGTCGTCTTCTTCGCGCTCCATACATCGCCTCACCTCCCCTTCCGACCGAGCAACATTGAGACTTCATGGGTTCCATCAGACCCGCCGTCATGGCCACCACAGCCAGCTGAGAATAGTCGATACACCGATCGGCTCGTCAATTACAAACCGGAACATCCTGTATTGAGTGAGGTGCAGCCCATAGAATCCAAGCGTCTTGCCGTGTTGCTACCAACCTTTGTAAGGCCTTTATTTTCCACCATTCTGTTTACGAATCTAACACTATATCTAGGATGGACATTTCCCTCAAGTTTTTCGCTATTTTCAATCCGTCAAATGTCTATGCGTCGACCATAACAAAGTGGACTGGCACATCATCGTCTCCAACTCTGCCGAAGTCGAAGGCCTTACCAAGCTTCTTTCGACCCTCGAAGACTGCAACCAGACGTTCAGTAGGTGGAATACACCAAAGGACAACATTCCCGGAAAGGATCCGGTTTTCAACATCGTGAACCTCTACGACATCCTCCCAGCCAGACTCCGAACAGACCTTTCACCCGAAGACACGAGCGGTCTGCTGAAGAAATATGATAAATATGCTTATCAATCTATCAAGAAGATGTCAGCAGCTGAGCATTTCGACTACGACTTGGCTATGTGGCTCGACTCCGAAGCGATATTTGTTGCTCCGGGCAAAATCAGAGATATTTTTGAGGGGCATCTGCAAAATCCCATCGTCTGGCGGTCGAGGATGTCATTCCAAGACCGGGAGAAATTTCTGATGAGCAAAGCAGCAGCGACTCTCGGGCGGTCGATTGATTCTTTTGGGGATCAGCTTTGGTTGCTGGAGTCTCTCCAGTGGATCATTGAGAAGCCTATATGGACTGACATGGTCTCGTCCGTAGAGATGGCGCACGGAGGGAACTTTTGGGATATTTGGATTGAGAGCTCTTATCCTTTTGAGTTGCTGGTGTATTATCTCCATATCATCGCACGTAAGATGGAGACTGCCAATTCGATCTTTTCGAATTATCGTATCCTGGAAACCGAGCGTGAGCTTATTCGTTTTGGACTAGGTAAGTATTGCTTCCCCCGTTTGTGGTCAAATCTAACTGTTTTTAGCTGAATCTATCTCGGAAATGGAGGGCAGAAGAGGAACAGGATTTATGGAAAGACTCCCCCATCTCATCGCGAAACCGCATTCGGTTTTAGCACCGAACTTGGTAGCGTTCTGCAAAAGCTATTCACTTCGTGCGTTGAGAATGGATAACGTGGACAACTTTGAAGAGAGTGCTCTAGACAGTTTCCTGATTGACGGAGATATCAAGTTGTTGGTATCGGGAGCACCAGATATTCACAAGTGGTGGGATGACCGGATACAGAATGGCGAGAATATTAATAATACCGCAACCAACTATAGGTAAAGAAAAGGCAGTTCTAAATGAAGATTGGATATTAGGTACAGCAGAAGGCTTAGTCAGACCTGCTTACTCTCAAATGCCTTGCATGGTGTATTGTGGCTTGCCTCTTGATTACTAGGCAGCAACTGGGCAGCATTGCCTCAGCTCAGTCTTGGCATTAATGGTTTCTGCTGACACAGTTTCATTCCATCTTCTTCAGTTAACCATTTTCCAGACACGAGCTAATTCGCGCTCATTCCTTACTGGTTTATACTAAAAGTATCTCGAGCTAAGACGCGCGATGCCTATCAACCCAAAATAGTCATCTCAGAGAGACCCTTCAGGTGCTCTACGTGTATTCCAGCTAAGATCGCAGCGATGGAAGACCTTGAGAAATCTAAGACTATTAAACTTCTTTCACTTGGTACGTGACTTCTGCAGATCAAATTCTCTACTCCCCATCACGATCTGTTTTGTTGACACTTTGTGGATGGTGGTGGCATTCGCGGACTCTCCTCTTTGATTGTTCTCAAACACTTGATGAAAAGGGTAAATTTTGAAAATCCACCAAAGCCATGCGACTATTTTGACCTTATTGGAGTCACGAGTACGGGAGGGTATGTACTGCCATCACTCCTTTTACTATGTGTCCGATGTCTAACGAATATCTTTTCTCTGCAGCCTGATTGCCATCATGCTCGGCAGGCTTCACATGAGCGTGGATGAATGCATTGACAAATATCTCAAACTCTCAGAGGCAGCATTTATCCTTCAAGAGAGTCAAGTCCAACGTTTTTGGTAGAAGCAAAGACATCTGGAAGGCTTCAGGCAAGTACCAATCTGATGTTCTTGCTGAGCAGTTCATGAAAACATCGGGATTACTGGAGGGCGACGAACAGGCCTCATTCTATGAGGCTAACGGAAAGTGTAAAGTGTGAGTTTACTCCCCTGCTCGCCGACGTTGAATCAGGGCATTTGACTTATGTGCATTTCGACTACTTGTAGCTTTGTGTGTGCCCATTCAAAAGCCAACAACTCTCCTGTCAATATTCGTTCATACACCACTAGCACCTCGGTAGATAGTCTGTCCTTGTTGCCGTGCAAGATCTGGGAAGCTGCACGGGCAACCTCAGCCGCGTCTGGATTTTTCGACCCTATCAAGATCGGCTGGCAAGATTATGTCGACGGTGCCACTGGTCGGAATATCCCAGTCGAGGAGGTCTTCAATGAGGCTAAGGTTATCTGGCCTGATGAACCCTCCAGAATCCAATATTTTGTAAGCATTGGAACCGGCATCCCTGAGCCCAAGGACTTCGGCGAGAACCTAGCAGAGATACAGAAAGCAATTATTGCCATCACCACGGAGACCAAAGATACAGAGCGACGCTTTTACGAGAATCACGAGTCTTACCTGAACGGACCTCGAGTCCAGGATATTATTCAAAAGTTTACCCAGTTTGTTCCCGTGTCGTCGGTATATGGTAGGTAATTGTCATGATCGAGTGTTTGGTCAGGGTTTTGTTGTTAAAGCTCTCTATTAGTTACTGTTGACGAAAAAGCCAATAATGAATATCTGAATTGGCTACCATATCTCGATTCACGAAGCACCCATAACGATGCGAGACGCTATCGCACAGACAGCACAACTGGAAACTGGTTTCTTGAACATAGCTTTAAAGATTGGAAAGCCAAGTCGAATTCTTTCATGTGGTTACATGCAAATGGTACGCACTCATCCTTCGTACAATGCACTGATATTCTATTACTAAGATATCTTAGTTGGCTCAGGAAAGACTATTCTGTCTTCCACGATCATCGACCATCTTGAAAAGCAGGGAGAGGGAACAGTGGCATTTTTATATTTCTCTTACCACATGGATAAGGACCAAACACACCTCTCAAGGCTGTTCCGAATCTCCCTCATACAGCAGATTCTTAGACCTCTGATTGAGCCCGTGGGACCTAACTTCCTAGTACCAAGGAGGTTCCGGGAGCTCTATCATAAGTATCAGCCATCACAAGAACCAAGTGACGAAGACCTCGAAGCGATTCTTCGTTACTTACTGGACTTGACACCTCAGACATTCATCATTGTCGATGCTTTGGATGAATGTAGTCCCAGGGGGGACCAACTGGATGTCATTGAGACACTGGGCACTATTTCACTGATGGCCAAAACCGAGTGTCATATCATCATAACGAGTCGAAAGGAACAACTTATCGAAGAGGCCATCCGAGATCTACCATTAGACAAGAAGATCATCCCGTTCGACATTGCCGAGGTCAATGCTGACATTTCCCACCATCTGTTGAATGTGGTCAAGTCAAAGCCCTGCTCAAAATGGTCTCCTGAATTACAAAACGAAGTTACAAAACATCTCGTAAACCGGGCCGATGGTGTGTTTCGTTGGGCTGACTTGCAGATTCGAGCATTGGCAGGGCAAGTAAGAGAGAAGGATGTTCGGCGAGCACTCTCACGACTTCCCCAAGGCTTGGAAGCAACATACGAGAGGATGTTGAACAGGATAGACGATCAAGACAAGTTTGAAGAGGCATATGCTGTCTTTAGGTGGATTGCCTTCTCGACAACGAGATTGAACTTGGCAGCTGTGTCAGAGTTGGCAGCTTTCGAGATTGAAGACCCTGATTGTTCACCGGAGTCTGATGACTTCTCGATTACTTTCAGCACTCGTAATCGATTTGAGGAGCCTACGGAAATGCAGAAACTTCTTTCTAGCCTCGTCATTATTCCTGGTGACGATAACCCGTACCGAACCTTTCCGTCCTTTGCGCACAGCACCGTACTGGAATATCTGACGAGTCCAAGGGTTTCCCCCACAAAATTTCACCTGGACCGTATGGATGCTACTTGGGACATCTTGAAAAGCTCATGGGCGTATATGAGGCACTACGATACGTCAACCCAGCGATCCAAGGTCAAACCTTATCCACTCCTGGAATATGCCTGCTATCAGCTTTGGGAATGTGCCCTGGAACTCACGCGGCGGAGCATAAGCTTAAAAGGTCAGGTCTCAAAACATATGACTTCGATATCAACTGAGGGACTTTCAAGCGATGGAACTTCCTCGAAATTCTCAGTCTGGTGGTTCTGTCACAGGATGGAACTCCCAAAGAGCTTCCTAACCATGACTGTGCTCGACCTTTTGAGTTCCTCAGAACTGCAACATCAAGTGCCGTCTTGGGATTCCCTTTACTTGACAACTTCTATTAGCAACGGTACACTGCTGATCGATGCTGCTGGGGCTGGTGAGTCCAGAGTTGTCAAACTTCTCCTTGATATGAGGCCCATTGAAGATAATTTGAGGTTTCTAGACATGGCGTTGCGAGGTGCGAGCAGGAAGCCCAAGGACCTATTTAAACCCTACAGGAGTATCATATCGGGTGGCGAGAATACCACCGTGTTGACAGAACTGCTTCAAGTGGGTGCCGATGTTAATGGCGTCAGTTTGTCAGGCGATGCAGCGATACATCTCGCTGCCACTCATGGCCACATCGATATTGTCACGTTTCTCAGTGAAGGGCAAGAAGTGCATCTAGATAGTCCCAACGGGAAAGGAGAGACTCCACTCTTGCTGGCTTCCATGCACAGTCACACAGCTATTGTCGCACTGCTACTAAGTCTCCGTGGTTCTGTATCCCACCGGGGGGATGAAGAGGGCAGGACTCCGCTGTCTTGGGCAGCTACGAGAGGCAACAAGGCAGTTTTCGAGCTCCTGCATCGGGATCAGATTGTGGACGTGAACAAGGAAGACTGCCATGGACGTACACCATTGATCTGGGCCTCAATCGCCGGGCAGGGGGATTACATCAAAAGCCTATGAAACGATCCGAGAGTTGAGCCAGACGTACGTGATCATTTGGGTAGAACCGCTGTATCTTGGGCCGCATTTGGTGGGCATTACCACCTGCTGGGAACGTTGTGGCTAGACTCCCGAGTCACGAAATACCCATGTGACTATGAGGGGAGAGATCTGTTATCTTATGCTTGTGAACAGGGCCATACCTCCTTGGTGGGCAAATTGCTCTCGGCAACCGATCTCGATATCAACAGACCAGATTTCTATCAACGAACGCCACTGATATGGGCAAGACTTCGAGGGTACTCTGACATTCAGAAATTATTACTAGATGATCCAAGAGTCCTCGATCTAGTCCCAGAAAGGCATCCAACGCTTGTAACAGCGTCCGTACAGCTTTCCGATGAATATATTTGGGACAACCCTATGACACCGCCATGTAACAGGGTCGCGGGACAAAGGGAAGCCAGTAATACTATTCCGTTAAAAGAGATGTGCATTTCCAGGATATCCACCGTCGATGTTGTTGATTCTGAGATTTGGTCTCTTGAATTTTCTCATGACGGTAGGTACTTGGCAGTTTGTCAGGATTCAAGCCATGTTCTTGTCTGGAACGTATCCACAGGCCGGCCCAAGGTCTCACTCCCAGGGCATGACGGGGGAGTTCACAACGCTGCTTGGGGACCGAACAGTTCAACGTTACTGACATGTTGTCGTGATGGTTATTTGCGTCTCTGGGATGTTGAGGTGAGCTCGTGATTGTGGAACTTCGAGACAAACAGTCCTTTGGTAACTTTACTAATACTCTATTTACACAGCGTGCAGTTCAGCTAAGATGTTTCAGACACCCCAGTGGAGAGCCGTTATCACACTGTGGGATGCAGGATCAACAGTCTTTCCTCGCCAGCTCTCTAGATGACGTCTATGGTTTCATGGAGGGCGCCGTTGACGTCGAAACCCCGACCTTCTGGGAAACGAGACATCGTATGCAGTTTTTCCAATTCTTCCCCGATGGCAAACGCGTTGCCGCGATCGATGATGTAGTCACGCTTTATATCTACACTGCCGATGATCAGAATATAGAGCGCCGAATACGGCTTCCGAGCCGTGCTAGTTACCTCTCGGTTAGTAAGTATTCAAAGAGCATTCTGGTGCGGCTGGCAAGCGGGAGCATGCTCTTGGTCGACTCAGCGACTGGTTCCATTCGCGCTCTGTCGCGTGGCGGAACTCCTAGTAATTATGTAATTGGGTGTTGCTTTGGGGGAGATAATGAATCTCTAGTTCTTGCTGGGGGTGAAGGTAAACTATCCGTGCATTTCTGTCTTATACACTTCTGACTAACTTGATACATATAGATGGCTATCTCTTCATTTGGGACCGAGCTACGGGGAATTTGGTCTCCCGAGTTAAAGCTCATAGTGCACGTTGCAACGACGTTGCTGTTCATCCGGCCTGTTCCTCGCTGTTTGCATCCTGCAGCGATAATGGGACGTTTTCCTTGTATGTCTTGTGAATCACTTCATTAGCTTTCTGTATGATATTCGAGATCTGGCAGCGGCTAACTTTGATACAGCTGGAAAATTAATAGCTCGAGTCGGGATAGCGCTCTGATAAAGAAGATTTGTGCATGGTGGTATGAGGATGTTAGAACCCCTACAAAGTAATAGTAAAATAATCAAAGACAGCCTACGGGAGCATTTCTCAGGATATACTATGTAGAATGGGGAAGATCTGTATTTCATACATATTTATTTTGGTTAAATTTGTTCAGACTCTACTACTACCATTGACTAAACTACATAGTATCCCGAGCCAAGCTATTCATTCACGCGCAGGTTACTTCGGTGCAAGTCATGTGCTTGCCTTCTCGGCTGTATGTATCACTGTTACTATTAGCGATGACAGCGCTGATGATGCACAACTACAGCTCCTTCTTTCCCAAACTCGAACTACACACGGTATCAGTCTTTGTATACTGTAGCCTCTTGTGTTTTAGGTGTTCCCCGGAGGGAACCACATTGGGAAGGGACAGCAGTATATGTGGCCAATGCAAGATGTATTGTTCTTGCACACCATTTAAACAGTGCCTAAGCCAAATACCCCAGGTGATAAAGTAGTTCACACCCAGGCCAGTCATCAGGTGCCTAGATCTCATTAGTTAAGGAATTTTGATATACCATCTCAGTGCAATAACATACCACCACTGCCACTTGTTAGCTGTCTGCAGGCGAGAAATACTAAATTGTACGTACCCCATGGCCTTCTAGGAATATGCCCCATGGCAATCCTATCTGATGTCTCCATCGGACAAGATCACTGCACCGTGTGTTGTCAAATGTCCAGGCGGCAATACCTGCAGCACATGTGATGAACCCCATGGCGATAATCCATCGCATCTCGCGAATTATAACCTGATCTCTGTGGACGGGTGAGCATCGCACTTCTTTGCTTGACAGCGAAGTCGTTGGGGGTTTGTTTGCGTACTTCTCCCTCAAGGTGGGACGCAAAATTGCTTCCATCGTGTACAGACTCCGGAACACTGTGGCAAGGAAAAGAATGCTAAAGGCATTTTGGTGGAATGTCGGGTCTTGGATGTAGTGGTAATACGCCTGAGAGGAAGAGTCAAGTTGGTGATATGCTATGCTGAAAGGATTTGAAGCACGTACTGTGATGGAGATGGAAAGCAGAACGAGTCCGATCCCGAGGAATATCGAGAACAAGCGAGACCTGTCGTGTGTGAAGATTGCATAGCAGAGGATGGATGTTGTATAGATCATGGAAAGCTCATCTACGAGCTGCATAGGATCTACGCACTTGTCAGCGAACTTGAACAGCTTTGAGGGGAGTGGATACGATACAGGATAAAGTCGCGTGGAAAGCAAAGCTACCGCAGCCCACTAGCAAGTAGCCCAGGTATGCGATTACAAATACCGTGTCATGTTGGTACTTGAGGCAATTCCGCACTCCTCGAACGCCAAGCGCGATGAATAAGGCGTTGGTCAAAGTGTTGGTGATTTCGGCAGTGTAATGGCTGATGACATAGTCCTGGTAGGTATTAGCTATGAACTGATGAATGAAAGGGCTTGTGGTGGTCAGAGGTGTTGGAAATAACTGACTTCTTCGCACCAGTTCAAGGTGGAAGTTGGCTGGCCCCAAAATCCTTCTTGTGGTGGAGGATATGGAATCCGGGGACTGAGGTTCCCGAACATGATGAAATGGGGCGGCTACACTGCAGGTCTCAGATTAGGTTCGGGGGGGTGAAGATTACCTAGCGGGTGGGTGCTTCGGGGAATTTCGTTGTTGAATCTCCAGGACTTGGAGAAGGGCGTTCACATCTACTATTTATTGCTGGACACTTTTTTATTCCGCTCTGCGTATTCAATATCAGTGGTGTTTTGCTGGTGTTTGGTGTTTTGTCAAGGGGCCTCCATTTCCGGGTCCCGCGGGTGCTCGCTAGGGTAGTGGGATACAAGCCTAAACAGCCCTCGGAGGCTCGGCCCTCCCTCCATGACGCAGCGGATAGAAATTGCCGTTAATTGGCTCACCTACGGCACCGTTCGGGCCCGACCTCCAGGCTTCACCTAGGTACCTTCTGCGTGTCGTGAACCACGCGACAGCCTCGACCGCCACCAATATAGCATAGCGCCTCAAAGGGCCTCACCAGAGCTAATAGAGGTCCAGTTGAGCCGTCCATCTTAGAGTCTCCACCAATACCATAGTGGTGGGATGCCTAATAAACTCAATTGCGAGCCGGTTCTTATAACAAGACGAATAAAAAAGACTATGTCAAAGTGTATCGGTTGGTTCTTTGGTATCCAAAGACGATATTAGCAATAATAGAAGGCACTGCGCAGCAATGCACCCATCGTGGTGATTTAATAGAGCCGCGGGCACCGACGGCCCAGCCGACAGTGCCCCGAACTGTTGAGAGCCAATACTACACATCTATTTGCCTTGCCCTGTTTAGACTTTAGCTAAGGCCCTGATCGGCAAGCCCGACTTACAATATTGTGGCCGGTTTTTAGGTACATTAGCCTTCTGAAGTACCTTTCTTAAAAAACAAAGATAAATAGAGCTAAATACAGTAAAATAGGCAGAATTCTGTTACTTTATGTAAAGAAACGGTAAAAAACTACAACATAACATGCTATGTCGGGCTTGCCGATCATGCCCTAAGTTACTTGCTGTATTCCATGCTGGTCTAGGTTAGCTCCCAGCTAAAAGTCTCGACGGCAAACAACACATCGAGACATTTTGCCAAAATGTCTGACCAATCGATACAGCGATGATGATATTTAAGAATTGGGCGTGCTTGAGGAATGGAACTGAAAGTCAATCGATTGGCGCTAGCACTGCAAAAATAATACGAATTTACGGCCGTTTCCTCCCCGTTAGCCTCGTGGACGCCCGCCAGTTGTCGCAGACTTACTACTCATACGGATATAAGGTATCTCATTCCCAACCGCCACATCGACTCGGTTTCAGTCATAGATCTTCTTTCTCCTTGACGTTTGATTCAAAAGGCTTTTAGATATCGCGTTACTGCTGAATGTCGCTGGTGCTATCGCAGCAGCGAATCGACTGCAGCCATTTTCCCTCCCTTCAAGCAAGTCTCCCAGCCGAGCAGCCACAATTGAAAAGACGCGTCAAGGTTTTCAATATGGAAAAGACGATACACTCATTGGTGTCAACCCATGGCCTGCCGGGCCACTGGGGAAAAAGGCTGTCAAGGAGCAGTTCAATGCGTTTATAGCAACTGAAGAACCTTACTTGAAGAGCGTGGACCAGGATACTGCCCACGCGCAAAAGTCCCTAAACGGGGCGAGTCACAAGCATGCATGAGTCTGGGGATGTCATTGCTAATTCTTCAATATCGAGACCCTTCATTTGAACTCGTTCGAAGACTATCTGAAGCTATACGATGGCCAGTGGCAGAAGAGCGTTCCCCGCGGTCTCGCCGATGGCGTCCTTCGCAACGCCAAGTCCGATCTGTATTTTTCAATGGAGCGCCTGTCTGTACACCCCGAAAGCCTACGACGAGTCAAGCAGGACGAGCATGTAGCGCTGCGCGTGCAAGACAGTATTGCCCGAAAGATCACGACCAAGACACAGCGCTCTCTCCAGAAAGAAGGGCGATTGTTCATCGTCGATCACAGCAGTCTGGCGAACCTGACTTTGACAAAGGGTCGTTATGCTGGTGCTTGTGAGGCGCTGTTCTTTATTCACCCTACTTCGGGGGATTTCTTGCCGTTGGCCATTCACCCCAACAACGGTTCTCCTTTGGTGTACACTCCTCTCGATGAGGAGAATGACTGGACTTTGGCCAAGATAATGCTTAACGCCAATGATGTCTGGCATAACAGGGTGGTATCACCCCGCGGCAGCTCACATCTCTTCTGATCTCATCTACATGTCAGCTACCCGATCGTTTAGCGACATGCACCCAGTCTGGGGCCTGATCCGTCGCGGTAAGTTTTACTGAAGAGTTTCTCAGATAGCAGAACTGATCATCTCGTGTAGTTGCTGTTAACTCCTTCGCATGTCGCCCGGGAGCTAGTGCAACGCTCGTTAATCCCGGCGGCGACATCGAAAAGAATTTCGCTTGGAACGGTGGCCAGGCAATCAAGTACAGCAAACAAGAGTGGAAGACGGAGTGCGCCCCTTGGCAGGCAAATTATCTCGAAGCGAAGCTCAAGCGACGTGGTTTGATCGAGTGCAATTACGGCCCTGAGCTGAAGTCCTTCCCATACTATGAGGATGCTTCAGTCATACTCGGTGCTCTACGAACCTTTATCAACGCGTACGTTCACGCATATTACCCTTCGGACGCCGCCATCACCGCGGATAAAGAGCTCGTCGCATGGTTCCACGAGGCAGCCCATGCAGCCTCTTTAGTCGACTTCCCCGACTCCATCTCTACCAGATCAGAACTGGTCGCCGTGCTCTCGCATCATGCCTATCTCATAACCATCCTTCACGGTTCGCTGAATACCAACAGTCTAGTGCATTACAGCGCAGTTTTGCCAATGCACCCGTTGTCGCTTTACAAACCGTTACCGAAGCAAAGGGCATCTCCAGCCTCGTGCCATTTCTTCCCGACTTAGAAGCCTCGATTCAGCACATCGCGCTCGTCGCCTCATTCAACAGAGGACAGATTGGCAATACCACTGATTCGTTACATTTACTTTTCGAAGAACCCCAGTTCCATTCTCGCATCAACAAGGAGGCGCGTGCAGCTGTGGAAGTGTATTCGGCTACTTTATCCAGGTTCAGTAAAGATGCCAAAGGGAGAACGCTGGATGGCGATGGGTATAGTCAAGGAATGCCATTTGTGTGGAATCTCTACGATCCAAGCACGGCACCTGGCATCCTTGCCGCTTAGAAGACCATCGTCTTAATTGTCCACTGCTGTTTATATATCCAGGCTTGGTGTAGAATATGAAGTATAAATTAATACATAAAGAGCTAACTACAAGATCCTCTTTCTATATGACTATATAATAAAGTCAGTAATATCTCATAATCCAACGTATAAGCTGTTAAAACAGCCTGAAGTGATACTTGAACAGGTAGCCAGGTCTCAGTCACTGCGCCCCTATCACTTTTCACGGGTCGCAATATGTGCACTATTGAACTGTCAGTTCCTTACTCACAGAGCTCAGTATACGACAGACTTACTGCGAATGTTCCAGAATCAGCTCCAGGAGCAATGTATAACTGACAATCGCTCGTGGTTGCCACCGTACCGCGTATACTTCCTCCACTCAAGCTAGTGCAGACGTCACGCAGAGACTTTACATATTGGCAGAGACTGCTAGCCTTGTCTTTCGAAGTGCTGTATTTACTTACGCATTCATGCTTTTCGTTCGGCAACCTGCAGTCGCAAATGGCACAAAGGCTGATGCCAGGACTAAAATACCAGAGGGATGAATACCGGCGAGTTGATGGTTATGTGACACTTTTTTTCAAGTATTATGGTAGAACTCTGGGTGCTGAAAGAGATGGCAGAAGGGAACTGGAATTGCTTATACGAGGTATGAATGCTTTAAGCTAGATGTTCATGTAATAGAAACAGTCCAGGATCTGCTTGCTGACTATGCCGAGTCCCAGTTACCTGAAACCATTGACAAAGCAAAAGACTGGCAATTTAGGTGACTCCAAACTTACTGGAACCTTACAAAATGGCTCCTTCATTCATGCGTCTTCGAAGCGGAAAGTTTGAAGTTGTTGTCAGAAACTAGTTATATACCATTGAAACTAAACCTGCGGATCCTAGGTTCGGATACTGATTCTTCATCCGTTAGCTTGACGCTTGACGGCCTGGTCAATCTGGTTCTATAAAGGTACCATCAAAGGCGGGCTTCTGATTTAATACAAACAAGGCCTTGAGGACCTAATTCTCATGAGTTTCAGTACCAGCAAAGTCACGTACTACATGTAGCGGTGAGTGTTAGACTGGCCGCAGAGAATACCTATAACCCAGCCAAAATAGTTAGCATGCCATGTTCTGGTATTTAGCCTTGGAAGTAACCGCATTGACTTGTGTTTACTCTGCCCCGTGGTAACAAGTACACTGGGCTCGCTAACGTCAACGTGAAAGATCCCAGCAGTGCCGAAATAGCTCACCAATCTATCGAGCCTAAGCATGACGTGGCATGCAACATGTACCGACAACAGATAGTTCCAGTTTGACCTACACACGGTACTCAAGAGCGTAGTCAACAGTAACGAAGTGTTAGCAGCAGCCCTGATGACGCAAAGCCCGATCCTCCAAAGCCTAGGCCTCAAGGATCAGATAGGGTGGTCCTTTTTCTTCGTTAATTTAGCTTTGTTGCACTTATTTGAATTGTTATTGTTTCCAAGTCTTGCCCTCCGTAACGTCCACTACCTAGTCATCAAATCATAAGCCGCCCAATACCATAAAACCTCGGTCCTACACTCATCCTGAAACTGTCGCTAGCTGTAGAACCATAAAGCCTTGAATTCCTCCTGCTAAGAAACCAACAAAGCTGGACCATTCCGTCGGAGCATTGACATATAGGGGCGGTGCTATAATCGTGCAGATCAATGCTAGCAACATTGGAGGCACCCAAATGAGCTTCCGTAATCGCGGATCAGCCCTCAAAAGGATTCCAGAAATGATTAAAGTAAACCCTTGCGTAATGCAGTTTTGCATGAGAAACCAGAAATCTGCGTCTTTTGTAGTTCCCGGTGTATGGTCTGAGTAGTTGTAGGCAAAGGCAAAGGTCCAGACATTAGAAAATGTTGTTCCGATGAATGTCAACCAGAGTATTGTAGTGAATATCTGTGAGACAAAGGTAAGTTCATGTTCAAAGTTGGTCACAAGATATACCTACACCAGACTGCGTTGAAAGACCTGCCTTAGTGTCTTGGGGCGAGACTTTTGGTTGCGCTTGCACCTTGCGTGCTATTTCGAGCCTACAGCATATTTCAGCTCGCTTCCTGCTTGGTTTAATGGAGAACTTACCATTTTGCAACCGTTCGAGGAGACTGTGAATGCTGATGGTATAGACTGAGTGCGCGTTCGAGAAGATCCCATCGCTCGGAAAGCACCAATCGATAATCAGATGTAAGCACCCCCGCCGATCCTGCATCAAGTACTGCAGCCTCTATATCAGAGGCATATTCACTGATTCTCTCGAGGTTGTCCAGCGTAGGTTGGTGTATTTCATCATCCGTCAGGAGAATCTGGGACAGAAATGAAAAGGCTCGTCCCCAGTAGTAAAGGATATGTCTCTCCTTGAGGTAGAGGCTGCTGAACACAAAGCGTCCCGAATCGACATCTTTTATCTGAGTTATGATCGTTTCCAGATCGTCCAGGTCGTCCAGAGCCAATCTCTGCGCTGTTACATCACCTGCGTTGATCCTACCAGACACGATTTCCTGGTAGAAAAGCTGACAATAGACAAGAAGAAAGTGGTCTACTTTAGACAAGCTGCGCGCCAGAGCATACAGCTCCTCATCTTTGAGCGCAGGCCCGTAGTTGCTGTTGATAATTGCTTTCGGTGCTTGGGTTGCTATTGGTATCAGTAACTATAGTGCAAGGCCGCGATAGGGTGTACTTACAAGGAGAGAGCCATCCCACGTTGGTTCGCCTGTACGGAGCTCGCTGTGAGCTTTCTCCTTCACTGTAAGATGTTGTTGAGGCCATGATTAAAGGTTCTTTAGCCTTCCGACTTAATCGCACGATGATAGACTGGTTGCCTTGGGTAGACGGGGAAAGCTGGAGAGGAATTTGCTGGAATTAAAGTAGTTGTTGATAGAGGCGCAGCCTACCAGCCGTGGCGCAGTGTATTTATCAGTGGAGGCGCAGCTCAGTAGTGTTTTTAGCTGTATATATGTCTTAGACATTTCGGCCTGAGTTAGCTGGTTTATAGTAATCAAGTTACGGTGTAATGGGCGCAGTATACAAATTAGTAGAGACGCAGCTCAGTAGTGTTTTTAGCTATATGTATATCTTAGACATTTCGGCCTGAGTTAGCTGGTTTATAGTAATCAAGTTGCGGTGTAATAGGCACAGTATACAAATTAGTAGAGGCGCAGCTTAGTAGTGTTTTTAGCTATATGCATGTCCTAGATATTTCGGCATGAGTTAGCTGGTTCATAGTAATCCAGTTATCGAATAATGAAATTATCAAATTCTCCCACTGAACAACCATAGGACTATTGCGGTTTATGTTGAGATTAACAATATCATTACTAACGGCCACCGCCAATATATGACTTTCTTGGTGCAAGGTTGCAGGCACGCAATGATAGCTTTGTTGCAACTAGGTAATGTAAATAATAGACCTATTAGAATAATATTATGCCTAGGATGATTTATCCATATAGTACTAGTTCCTCTCATGGAAAATCAAAGGTTCTTATGTCCCGCTTGAAGTAATCTTCCTGTTGATAATTTTTGAGCAAAAGATAGATCCAAGTCGCGAGTTCCATAAAGATACTCCATAGCCATGAAGACGAATTTCCAGCGTTCCAGCGAAACATCGTCTCATCGTGCAGCTTCTGAATGTCACCCCGTCTTAAGGCCTCGTAGGCCTCCATCATATAAGGGACACCCTTTGATATACCTTTGCCGTGTACGTGGGCGAACAGGACAGCATCTTCAATAGCGATACCGGTACTTTCGCCCTGGGGTGGCATCTATTTTCTGATGTTAGATGTCATAACCAGCGGGAACGGGGTACACTACTTACAGCATGAGCGGCGTCTCCCAGAAGAAGCACTCTCCCCTTCCTCCATCTTCCTTCTGGAGGAAGCATATAGACAGGATAGAAGTACCAGTCGCTTTCGTTAATGATGGCCTCTAGACCTTTGATGCTGCCTTCTTGGAAGCGAGCAACGATGTCCCTCTTGAGTGTGACTTTGTCGTCTCCCAAAGCCTTCCATCCTTCCCGTGCATCTTGGTTCTCTGCCATCGGCATGATAGCTAGAGCATATACCTTCTCCCTTGATGGCTCGAAGTATGTCATCAGGAATGATCCATGTTGTCCTTGGATCATGGTAGAGTCGCGGAGAGTTGGCTTCCCATTTGATGTTGTGACACCAATATGTCCAGGAGAATCACATTTGACGTAGCCGTAGGCGATAACGGCCAGAATACGTCTTCTTCCTTTCACGATCCACAATCCACAACCATGGTCCGAACGAAAGAGTGTATGCCGTCGCACCCTAGGAGAATATCGCAACTGATAGATTCATGCGACTTATTGGCATCAAAGTGCACATCAACACGAACTGTTCCCTCGCCATCTCCCTGATCGTCCACGTGTTGTATGTCAGTGACTCTCGCACCATAACGCAAGTTGACACGGTCCTGAGGCAACTCAGCAACGGCATCCGCCATGCACTGCACAAGATGATGCCTCATCACTCTCAGCACATCCGTTCCCGGGAATATCTGCCCCAGTGTGCGACCAGTTCGAAGAGCCACGACGTCAACACCTCGGATCGGGATACCCAGCTTTCGTAACCGTGATCCGACGCCAAGAGCATCGAGGTAGCGAAGCGCCAAGGGTGTTAACAGAATCGTTCCTCCGAGTGTTTCAACTTTTGGGCGCAGCTCGAGAATAGTCATAAGTGGCGGCGAGCCTTGAGTGCTGGTTTGGGAGAGTGCGAGGGCGGCTGCGAGGCCAGCCGGACCAGCGCCAATGATGACGATATGCATTCTGTTGGCTATGACAGACTTGGCGACAGACTGCCAGTCAATTCGAGACACTCTGATGCGAGAATGATCAAGAAAGTGACGACGCTAAACAAAGATCTTATAGTCAGGGAGACGTCACAAAGTACGCTAAGCTCAGCCAAGATACAGGCTCCTAGCCACGAGTCTCGACTGCAAAAGGTGTGAGTGAGAAACAGAGCACGTCGGAGGAATTGAGATCCGATGGGACCTGGTTTGAAGGGCAAAAGGCCTCGCACCTCCGACAAGATGAATTGTAAAATGAGAATAATCGATAGTTTCGAGAGCTCTTGATCAAGGATGACGCCTCTAGGAACGAATAAGCCGGCCAGGAATAACCTAGTGTAAGCCGTATCGCGTCGTGAATGAAGAATGGAGCGCATCTGCTGGCCACTCATCTTGGCCTCACGCTACCGTTAGTTACTCCACAAATCGTATTGGTCGCATCAGCCGTGTTGGTCGTATTCATCGCATTGGGCGGCAGAGCACATTTTCATAGAGCTCCGTAGACCATCCCCAACATTTCTTCTAGTATCGTAGCTTTCACTAGTTAGATCATTCCTATCATGGGCATTCCGTATAGCCTCTACCGCTATAGACTGGTGACAAACCTTACCAAAAGTATCCGAGCTACCTACCGACTACTGCTACCCCAGCTCAACTATTGGTTCTAGGTGGCGTAATCAAACAAATCCCTATTATTAATTCAAATTCAATTAGGCTTTTGAATCAATATTTCTATTTAATGCGTCATGAGCCCAAGATAAAGTCGTCTCCGAGGAGCAGAAATTAGTTATAAATACGCCATTTCTGACTCTTAATACAGTCAGAGCAATCCCAACAGCCCTTGTCACTCCAGCTCAACTTGGTATCACCGAACTGCTGCCACGTAATGCCCTTGAGCTGCCAAACTCCAATCGCGCATTTGCCATACTCCTCAGACCATCCCGACGCTTGACAGTCAGGGTTCGAGTTACAAAGAGCCGCACAACGCTCCTCCGAATCCTGGTTGGGAAACTTGGATGGTGCCTCGTCCCATTGCCATGGGAAATAACCCTGATGTTGGCAAACCACATCGCCGTTGTCAACCTGCCGGAGCGAACAAACAGCGTCCTCACTAGTAATACTAGGTGCGCAAGTCGCTGTGGGGAGAGAAGTTCTCAGCGATGCAGAGTATGCATCGCGATCTTGGTCGTGGCAGAAGCATTTCCAGCAGCTTTGGTCACTCCATTCCATATCCGAGTCGTCTCCGGTGCCGGGGGTGAATGCGGAGGTAAAGATGGAGTTGGAGGAGAAGACACAGGCTTGTTGGTTCTGATCCCATGCTGAAGACTTGCAGCGGTGGGGCATTTGGTTGCAAATGGCTACACAATTCTGGTAGCTATTGATGCCCTCTTGCCAAGGGTACTCATTGTCTTCGAGTGTAAAAGTGTTCCTAATAGTTCCCGACTTACTGCAATCTTGATAATTGTAGTCGTTCTGATCGAAGGTGCACCCATCGGATAAAGCAAGGGTGCATTGAGGCATGGAAGACTCAGTGATTGTTGAGACGTAAGAAGAGCTGAAGGTTGTGAGAGGTTCAGTACGTGTTGGAGTCATGGTCGTGGATTCAACGATAGGTTCAGTTGAGCTAGGAGCCTGGCTGGTGGTATCATGCTTAACTGAGCAATCGTTGGAGCAGGACCAGCAGCCCTGAGAACTCCATGGTAGAATGTAATCATGAGCGTTCAAGTCCTGTGCTTCCTGGAATGCGCTGCTCGTCATGGCGACATTGGTAAAGATGCACCGTCCCCGTGCGGCATCGTGAGCTGAGGCAGCACAGCCATCCAGCTGATAACAGATAGTGGCACACTGTTCCGAGTTTGTCTGCATAGTAGCCTGGTCGAAATCGTTGTTGGCATAAGGCTGAAGATCAACAGTGCCAAGGTTACCGATCTTCTCACAGACAAGTTCTGAAGATGGTGAACTTTGTAGATGGCAGTTGGGACAAAGAGTTGGGATGGATGGAGAAGCAGATGTAGTGAAAATTGCTGGGAGAGAGGTGGTAGAAGGTGCCAGGGTCGAGGTCTCGATATCCGCTGGGTTCTTGATGTCACAATCCTGACACTCGAAGCAATCAAAGTCATTCCACATCAAAGAATTCTGCGCATTCAGATCAATACCAACGACGCCAAGTGTGTCACCAAGCATCCAGCAACTAGTCTCAGAGCCTAGGTCGTGCAACGCAAAGGCCTTGCAGGCAGATCCTTCTTGCTTGCAAAGCAGGGCACAGTCAGCGATGGAGTTTTGTCGGGGGTTGCTCGACTTTGTGCGACCCCATGTCCCCTGCTTTGCTTTTCCAAAAGCCCAGCAGGCCCTGGGGGCGGTAGGGCGATCATTCTCAGACCGTTGTGGAATTCCTGGCAAGGATACCGTCTGGGTGACTTCTGGCTGCACAGGTGTGCAGTATCCAGGTGGAGGGGCTCCCACGGGGCAGACGCGCGAGCCAGTTGGTAGAGAGCTTGCGGTCGAGGGGGATATGTCACTTGTGGTTGAAGGATGGAGGGCGCTCGTGCTTGGGTCCAGAGTGAGAGTCGTAAACGGGTTCTCTGATGCTGTAGATGGGTCTAAAGTCGGGACGGTGAAGTCATTCGCGGTCGAGGGCTCACGCTGACTGACGGTAGTCTCACTACCAATGAAAGACACAGTAGTAAAAGACTTGGTTGACGGATGGAAGGTCTCGGTAGCAGGACCCAAGGAAAGACTAGATGTCGGGTGTGCAGTTTCCGAAATGAAGACATCAGTTCCAGCGGAAGACTTGGTGCTCTCCTCACTGCTTAGCGCATTGGATGTCGTAGATCCTGTCGACAACGCACTCGTAGTAACCACATCATTTCCATCACCAAAGTCAATCGCTACATCGTCGATCGTCTCAGGAGTGACCTGGTTAGACATAAAGATCGAGTCGACATAGATAGCCGCAATTCCACCAATCGGGCAATTGACCGACACTGAAAAGGCACCCTCCGCGTTGGGAACATCGGTTTGCTCAAGAACAGTATTCCAGTCAATAGCTGTTCCAATACTAAGGATCGTCGACGTATAGAATTGATGGCCAGCGATAGAAGCGCTTAGGGTGCAGACGTTGATCTGGCTGGCCGTAACCACGGCATAAAAGAAGCGAATGGTGTACTTCTTCTTGATGTCGAGAGAGTCCAGCTGTTGAGAAATGCTAACGATGTTTCCAATGGCTCTCTTGCGTGCGGGAGGGTTGTTGGCGGCTTGCAGCTCAACACAACCCCTCTCTTTGCTGCCATCGCTGGTAATACCCTTGTTCTCGACAATTTGAGCCTGACCTTCGACGACGTAGTTGGGGATGTTGCTTGGGTTGGTGGGATCTCTGAGGGCGAAGTTTCCGTTACCGATCACGTTCTTGACAACGAGGGGTCCCTTTGTCTCCGAAGTAGTCGGGGCAGCTGTCGTTACCGTTGCTTCGGTGTGGCTAGTCGTACCATGGGGCTTACATGGGCCTGCTAGGGCAACATTAAAGTGGCACAAGAAAGCTAGGCCCGTTAAAGCGAAAGAAGTACGCATGGCGAAGGTTTAACGAGTGTAGTGGCCAAAGAGGCGGTAGGATGGTTAGCAAAGGTAGCGAGAAGACCTGGGCAGCGGCACATCGATTGTTTATGAAGTATTTGGCTCCAGAATCCGGTGGCCTCGGCCCCTAATTAATTAAAGAAATGTCCCAATAGGTTGAGACGCTTATTCCTACGCGATGAGACTATTTACTTAAAATCAACGGGTCCGCTCAATCGGTGACAACTAGTGAACGCCTCGTCCGCTGTTCCGAAAGGGAACCACTTCCGCTTTTGCGGAATAAAAATGGCTAGGAAGCGCATTTAGATGTTGTTTAGCTGCGTTAAATGATCATCTCACTATAAATATGGTGCTGAAGCCTTTGAGAGTATCAGTTCAATTAATTACATATTATCTACCTCCCAGAGAAGATAATTATGTGTTTTTCCGTGATTGCTGGACTTTGGAAAATTACCCCTGACCTCAGCTTGACACTAGCGACTAGCCTCTGTCTGTCAAAGTTCTGTTGAAGCCTGGAAGCCAATAGTGCGTTGTAGCGCTTGGCACTATTTAATCTTCGAAGTATGCTTGCCGTAAGTCACGCCATAGCGCTGTTTTGGAGACCCTGATATTATGGGATTTAGTAGCCAAAAGAGTAGCTGCTGTCGGAAGTTCCCGTTTTGGCTTTCATCGCTGCATCATTGTCATGTCATTTGCAGTGAACTACCCTATATTTCCAATTTTGAGTTAGTAATATCATCGTCTCCTTGCTTTATGGCAGGCCTCAGATTGGTTAGCCTGGTTCAACTAAGTTCTGTCCGCTGATTTAACCTCTCCATCACCAGCCTCAGCTGCAACTATCACATTGAACAAGCCGAGCTCCTCAAGGTCGAGAAAAAGACATAAGATAGCAATCAAAAACCATTCCTCGAATTGAGACCGAGTATCCAAACACAGGGTATTGAACGTTGCGGCATTTACAAAAATGAATTAAGCTGGGCTATCAACACGACGCTTTGACTTTAGCATACCCTTGCGAACCACGTGGTTAGAATTAACAGCAGACCTGCCACTGATTTTCTGGATATAATTGTTCCTATGCTAACAGTCACGAGTAAGCCGTAGGAGGAATATAAGGCGCTTTATCCAGTATATGCCGATTACTAAGGAAAATGTCTGCTGGGAAGGCATGAAAAGGTGAGCTTCGGAACTTTCAAGGACGAGTCATCTAGGGTAGCTCGTAAATCGGAAATTGCGTCAGGTTCAACCCGCCGCCATTGGAGGAAGGATCGAGACTAGAGATTTTGTACTAGCTGGGCACTCTTGATTGGCTAGCCAAGTTCTGGTTCCTGAATAAAATCGATAGTTTCAAGATGGGCTGCTTTTTATGCCACTATTTTCTCACCAAGAGATTCAGTAGATGAGATTCACGATAGGGGCCGGAAATAAATGCCAAGAACAGGTCGATAAAAGACAACCGTTCTCCTCGATTCTTGGCGTTTTTAGTTCAGCCACTCTTGTGATTATCACCATGAAGGTTACATTGTTGTCTGCTTTGCTTATTGCATCAGCGTCTGCCAATGCAGGCACTTGTACTCAGGTAAGCGCAGAAAGTCACTGGAGTATTGCCTCGTTGACAATTACAGGACGCATGCCTCAAGGCAGTTGGGCTGTCCAATTGTCGAGCTTGAAGATGGCCGCCTGCACACGAGAGTGACTGTTCCTCATTCCTCCGATATACTTCGATCCCTTCGGCGACGACCGTGACTGCGACTGGGGAGCAATCGACCGTGACACTGAAGGATACTGAGACTCTAGGCCCGGAGACGGACGAGGCGACTGCGACACAGTCCGACCAAACGTAGGCTTTCTAATATTTGCAGCGGGCTGGACTAACGATCTGCAGCGCCACAACTAGCATCACGTCCGACCCTGTGACTGTTTTCGTTGCTGTCACTCCTACCAAAACTGTCACCGTCACTATCGTAAGTACTAGGAAGCTCATACGTCATGAGACCATATCGCTGACTGCATTATAGACACCAGATCCCTACCTCGAAACGTTAACGTAAGAATATCGTGACCATGTAAGGGATGTGAGGGCTAAAAGAAAATAGACCAAAACATTTGTTCAGACTGACGTTAACACGTATGTACTAGCCTCCCATCATGAAGTCCCAGTCTGACCATCCTATAGTATCACGGAGACAACCTATTATGGCCTCCCCTTCAAACGTGCTATTGGCGCCCGATCCACCAAGAACATCCTCAAGCCAACCGATATTCCATCCTATGCTGGATCATGCACAGATGCTGAACAGTACAGCAGCGCCTGTGCTTGTATGGGTGTTCAAGAGACTAACATCGAAGGAACTGGTTCTATCATCACCGAGACTGTTGAACCCCATCCTGAGACAGTTGTCAACGTTCACACGGAAACCCAACCTATAGTCACCATCACCCCGACCCTGCCAGCCAAGATTCGAACTGTGACTGCTACTCTCCCCGGACCACAAATGACCGAGACGACCACCGCAGATGCTACTACAGTTTTGACCTCTTTCACTGCCGACCAAGATACCTCTCTAATCACCCAGCAAGCCACCGAGGTCGACAAGACTACCTCCGTCACCACCAAGACCCGCTCCGTCGGCCCAATCTGCACCGCCTACACACCCCAAAGCGCGTGCCAGTGCAAATTCGAGGTTCTCTGCGACCAGGCAGTTAACGTTGACAGCTCAACCTTCTCAAGGCAGATAGACTTCCTCGTCTATATTGGAAGCTTTGAGGAGTGCATGCAGCGCTGCGATAACAACCCGAGCTGTCAGTTTGGTGATTATGCGGCGCTTCCAAATGGTGGTCTTTGCTCAAGCTATAGTGGAAATCCGGGATATTCTGGTACTAACTCCGAAAGTGGAACCAAGTATTTTGAGAAGGACGGAAATGTTGATTGCTCGTCTTGTTCGTCATAGAGCAGGGAAAGTTTTCGGAGGGGGTTGGAGCTCTCCGCATCCTGATTTACTATGCAATAATTTATTCTACCACTATCCTTGTATCAATATTGCTGTTCTTCAGTCTCTCCACGGAAAAATAAGATACTGGGGATATAATTGTATCGAGAACAGTATAGTTCAGCTGTGAATACCTCTTGGCGGTTGCCGTCGGCGTTTCGCAATGTGTCGGGTGAGTTGTTGCCGAAACCGGTGCCTGCGCCCTGTGCAGCGGCTTGTATTGTCAAGGGCGTACAATGGAGTATTTCTTACCTGATAGCCATCAAGAGACTACTTTATACTCACTCAAAAACCCATAAATAACACTATCAAGAGACAAAGTGATTCAGCAGAATACAGTCTTCGCTACCTACTCCGAATTCCGTCAATACGCGGCATAAGCAAGGCAAGCCAAATACTCTATCAACCTGTTCCTTGTCTCTGTGACAACTGGCCTTGCAGAATCAGTGAATCTTGCACGAGCTCAAGGTTTAAACTTGGAGGCTTTTGGACAGGTCCTCAACAGCAGTCCTTTGGCATCTGCATACTCCAAAGTCAAGATCGCCAAGATACTTAATGGAGATTGGACGCCCCAGGCTGCCGTCAAAGACTGTTATAACAGCACTGAGCTGATCAAGTCAGCGGCTCAAGACGTGCGAGTTCAAACTCCGTTTATCCAAGTTTGTAATTCTCTCTATAGAGAAGCTTATGAAAGTGGTTTGGGGGAGGAGGATATGATGGCCATCTATAAACTTTTTTCGGAGACTCCTGGGAATTATTCTAAATAATCATACAAACAGATTAAGAGGGACCTGAGACTCTTCAACTTATACATGCCTCTGGCGATGCCACGTAACGCACCCTTCTAATCAACTTTCTCGTTTCACCATTAGTTCTGGCCAAAAGCAAGGCGTCAGGCTCTGCTTTCGTGGCCGTTGAGTTTGAATATATATGAACTGCTCTTCAGCTCGAGCTGGCAGGCTCTCAATTGTGGAAACACCTTATGCAAACAATGGGCATCAGGCATCGCACATTCCTTCTTATTTGCTGTGCTTTCTTTCCCCAGTGGTCTGGAAGCGGTCTGATCGTCAGTCTCGCATCACTAAACTATATGCTCTTTGCCCATCATATTTAGTCCTACTATATTACTTCCGTGAATCCATAAGTATCAACTCACATGAAGACATCGCTCTTATCAGTGCATCCTTCAGATCTGGAACATGATCGTGGCCATGACCGGGCCAACCTCGTCAACTAAGTCGGTCGTCGCAACGCCATGGATGTTAGTTGAAGAGATTTCTGACTTTTTTGAGAAATACTCTGAGAATCCATCGGAGAAGAAGCTTGAGGCCACAGATATTGAGTGCATCGATCACCAGAGGAACGAGAGGGATTAATATGGCGAATTCAATGGGAAACTAGGCGCACAATCGAGATCTTATAGTATGGCTGACTGACTGGTGGCGCCTACTACGTGCCTTCTTTGTAAACGGCGACAGCATGTCGTATGATTAGTCAATCTATGGATAATCTAACTCTTGTTATTGTCTAGGTGGTAAACGCTAAAGATGACTGCATTCACAGGCAAGTTTGGCGCGTTGAACAAGAACATCATGCCATAGTAAGGCAACGTTCCCCAACATGCTTGTGCGACCTGCCCCTATCAAGCTTTACAGCACTTGCACTTTTAGACTATCAGCTACTTATCCATCAGACTTGGAGTGTTGTGAGACTTACTGAGACAGATCCGGAATCGTTATCAGGAACAACCGTTGTAGAACATTGGCTAGCATGTTCTATTGTATCACAGACGTTGATGCCAGTCATACTCCTGCAGACTTCAATCGGAGACTGATATTTACTACAAGTAAGCGGATGTTTTGTTCACAAATTGTGTCCACTTACACAAGGCGCGGTTCGCGACACGCAATCTGCAGCGGCGAAAGGCACAAAGGCTGCTGCCAAAACCAAGATGTTATAGAATTGCATAGTGGGTATTTCAGTGGTATCTGGACTTTATGAAGTAAGAAGATCAAGATGTGTGAGATGAAAACAGCTGGTAATACCAAGCTGGGGTATAAATACTCCAAGCTGGGAACTTCCCCAGGCCATTATAAACACCTGTCACGACCTCCCTTACCGACTTTTTGACTGCCAAGACAAATGTTCCATTTTGTAAAGCTTATAACTGACCATTCACTTGGTGGGTAAATAAAGCACCGATACCAGCAAAACTCAAAATCGCAGATCATAACCTCGGTGTTTTGTTTCGCCCTTCAGCTTACGTGTCTTTGTGTCCGTGTCGAAGAAAGGTGGATGTCGATCCCCATATAAAGTGGATTACATACTCTGTAGATTATTACTAGACAGACCCTTGAAAAGTTAAATCTTATGACTCGTGGCATTTCTCGCAGCTCTTTTAACACAGAAGCGCCGATTTGTACTCCTCTCGTTATTGCCAAGCTTAGTGGTAGCACTGGTTGGGGACGTGTCTAGTCAGTGTGTCGAAATGTCCAGATTTGGGGCTGCTTTTCGATCCACACCAACTCTAGGGTTTATGATGACTGGGACTCGGACAGGTAGAGAATCTTTTCTCATTCGTGTTTCCGAATCGGAAGAGTACGAATGTATGGCCTCTGTCCGACCCGAAATCCGGAAGGGCTTGTACATCAGCCGATGACCTGTCACGAACGGGCCTATGATTAAATCTAACTGTCTAAATAGGTACTTAAGAAGCGCATTTCAGCTGTCACAAAGTGAATTCTACTAATCACCAACTTTTAGCAACCCTTTTGTTCTAAATCACCAACATCTCTAAGAAAATGTCACCAGGTCGTCGCGATGTCGAGTTCCCCACAGTTGACGGACTAGCCCTTAGGGGTTGGTTCTACACCGCCAGTGGAGATGGGAAGCACCCATGCATTATTATGGCGAACGGAGTAAGCTTCCTCTGAGTAATCTCAACTGGATTCTCCACTAATTTATTTCCTAGCTGGCAGGTTTGAAGGAGCAGTTCTGCCCCAACTTTGCCCAGCGGTTCCAAGCCGCTGGCTATGGAGTCTTGCTCTTCGACCACCGCACTGGGGTGCAAGCGATGGTCTTCCGAGTAACGAGACAAACCCTATCCAGACTGGTCGCGACTACTCGGATGCCTTTGACTACGTTGCCTCGTTGCACGAGATTGATTCTTCTAGGATCGTGTACTGGGGCACCAGTATGTGCGGCGGCTCCGTTTTGCACGCTGCGGCTTTCGACAAGCGTATTCCAGCGGTGATCTCACAAGTCCCCTTCGTATCCGGCGAACTGCTTGGTACACACCTCGTACCCATGATCGGGTCCCTGTATAGCAGCCGACAACAGCTCAAAGCTGGCAATCCTGCCCCACTGATCAAGCTGTTTGCCGAGACTCCCGAGGAGAGTCTCCAGCAAGACAACAAAGCCCTTATCCGCGACGAGAATCTTTGTGATTTCATCAAGGCTTTGGATAAGGACAAGCTGCCTTGGTCTCCGAATGTCACACCCCAAACACTTCTTAACATGGTTGCATTCGAGCCTCTAGCCTTTATGCACCGCATTGCACCTACACCGCTCCTCATGGTCAGTGCAGATAATGATATTTGTGCACCAACTTTTACCCAGCTCAAGGCCTACGCTTTGGCGTATGAGCCAAAGAGGTTGGCTATTTTGGAGGGTTCTGGTCATTTCGACCCCTATCATGGCAAGGTCTTTGAGAAGAACGTCGAGGTACAGCTGGCTTTTCTGAAGGATACGATTCAAGAGTCTGCAAACCCTGTACGCTGAGAGGTCATAGTCTCTACTCATCACAATTGTAACGTAAATTGTTGAAAGCATCCCTGGCTACAGTGTGATGTGCAATTTTAAAAGTCTGGTTGGCAGGTTTCTTACAATACACTGCCCAGTTTTTCATGAGAGGGCCTGCAAAGCGAGCTTTTGAGGATTGGGTCCTTGAAGTGATAGAATGATTTATGGCTGGCTGGCGAATCTTCGAAGGTACGATGTCTTATTTGGAGTTGAGACTTGTGGCTGAGAACTTGAATCAGCAGATGGAACATAGCGTTGGCTTCGCTGATATCTATGACTCTGAAATGAATAAGTCAAAGATACATCTTACTGAAAGTAGTGTTTCCAGAGATCAGTAAGGCCAAAGAACTGATTTCACGACCTTTGTCTAATACAAAGTCAGCAGCAAATTTGTTCTAAAGACAATATACTTATATTGTTGATATCTTGATATTCTTGGCCATTTCAAATAACAAGACTCTCTATGTAGCAGCTAAGAGATGGTACATCCTGGCAAAACTACTTCCGCATATACCATGCCAAGTCACCGTCATTCGTCTCCCTAAATGTCAATCCATTGCCCATGAACTGAAACCGGTTCTTGCTGGTATACTTAAACACGAAATCCTCGGTTCTAAACTCATCCAGAATCTCCTTGTAGTGAATCACACTGCCCGTATACATAGCTGTCACCCTACCGTCGGCTTTCCCCTTCTTGAACCAGGACCTGCAGTCCCCCGTGCACACAGTCCTTTTCATCAATTTTTGGACGTAGGTATTAAAGTCATCCAGCGCATCCTGATTAACTTGCACAGATCTAGATGGAGGGTTGACGGTCAGCATGAGCTCTCATGAAAATGGCCACAAAGAATAACCTACTTGATATTCTGTGTCGATATTTTCCGGATCCATCTTGCGATGTAGTTCACCGTGAATGACATGACAGCCAGCAAGCTTCCGTGTGCCAAAGGGGTATTGGGACTATTGACAGTAAAGAAATTAGGCATGTTTGCTGCAAACACCCTAAAGTAGGCCTCTGGAGCGTCCTTCTGCAGCTCTGCAAGCGAAACCCCGTTCTGACCCACGACTTTGAACCCCGGAACGAAGCTGACGTTAAATCCTGTTGCGCAAACAATTATGTCAAATTCCTCTATCTTTGTGAGGCTGCGGATACCTTTCTTAACAACCTCCTGGATAGGTTCGTCTTGGAGGGTGATGTTGCCTTGCTGTAGTGCTTTGAGATAGTTCTCACCGGGAGACAGTTGCCGGCAGCCGACTTGCCGACTTGAAATGTCGGGATAAGCCTGGCATACAGATCGGGGTCGTGGTTGAGTACGGCCTCCATCTTTGCCTTGAAATCCAGAAAGGCGTATCTTTGCTCTGGGCTATCCTTGACAGATACCCTGAAGAGCTTGTTTGTTGAATGCTCGATACTACGCCGGAGCTGGAAAAACATTTCCTTGTTATCTTTGAATGCCTGGATTTCTTGTTCAGTGTATGAAAGTTCTTTCCCTCCGGTGTGAACTCTGAGGCGAAGGCGCTACTGATCTATAGTGGACTCTGGGCCTAGTTGACAATCTTGTCGGCTGTGGGTTGCATTTGCGGAAGGACTTGCATAGCAGAAGATCCGTTTCCGATGATGGCGACTCTCTTGCTGGACCAGTTAAGGTTTGTATCCCATGCAGCGGTGTGAACCAGCTTCCCCTTGAACTTGTCTAGTCCAGCAATTGTAGGCCAGGTCCATTTGCTGAGGAAACCCGTGGCGTTAATAATGATATCGGCTTCGTCCCGGGTTATATCGCGGCTATGACCCTGTTGGATCTCGAGGCGCTACTTGCCAGCGTTATTGTCCCAGGCTGAGGAGGATATGACTTCGGTATTTAGTATGACTGGTTCATGAAGCCTATACTTATCGGATGTCTTCTTGATGTATCGCCATATCTCTGAGCCCGTAGCGTAGAATTGACTCCAAGAGGGATTGGGCTCGAAGGGGAACGTGTAGATATGGGCAGGAACATCGCATGCAACTCCGGGATATTTGTTGACCAACCAAGTTCCCCCGATATCATCGTTCTTCTCGTAGATCTTGAGATCCATGAACTGTTCCAGGGGCGTGTCTCCATGCTTGTACTGATATGACAGCATCAGTCCAGCATACCCAGCGCCAATGCAATCAACCTTGAGTTTACGGGGCTGAAAAGCAGGGCCCTCTTGTGTGGGCACCTAGTTGTCGGGTTTTCCCATGTTGCTGTGACTTGAGGAATGTTCGATGTGTTCAGTTTGAATTGAGTTGAGGGTACTGCAATTTGGATGCTGGGGAGGCCGTTGTCAATGACATATGTAGACTTAGCCAAGAAGCCGCTATGGATTCAATATTTTGTGGAGTTGCATTACTCAGATCCTCGAGTTCTTCAAATTCAAGGCTCTACCGGGACCTCGAGATTAATCAACTTCGGATCTACTGGTATTTCGGAAGCCCCGCAGCCCTGAACCGGGGTCATTAACAGCTCTATCTTAGCAACAATAAAGTATTATTAACTCAAGTTAGACAGCACGCACTAATTAATAAGAATCATGGCTCCCATCTCTTGTCCCCTTAATCACTATCTATCTCCTCGTCCGAGACATCCTCCCAGTCGTCCTCGTCGCCCTCTGCCTCCAACATAGCATTGCCAACCAGAGCACTAACAGCTTCCATTCCGGGCTCACCAGCCGTCTCATCCTTGTCGAATTCTAGTATACTCTCCACATCATGCCCAAGTTCTTCAACAAACCCCAGTAGCTGGTTCTGCTTCACGTAGCAGGCTCGACTGCCCCAGTATCGTGTGCATTTCCGCACTTCCACATGCTGCATATTGCCAGCGTTTGTCTTCTGAGCCCAAGAATTTTTGAGGATAGCATTTAAATACGTCCACCAAATATATCTGGCGCGTGGTCGGAAGTTGTTTCGGAACTTGAGTCGTCTTCCATCCAGCTCTGCGATAGTGGACACCCCATGTTTCGCTTGGATAAAGATCACATCTGTTGCCCTGGGGTGTGTCTTATTCAGAACGATAAGCTTGTATTCTTTGACTTCTTGTTTCTCCCAAGCTTTAACCCTCTTGCAGCGTTCCTTTTGGTCGTTCAAAGGGAGTTTCGGATCTGCTGGTTCCAGCTCGATATCAGGCACGATAGCCACGACCCCCATTGCCAGAGCTTCCTTGATTTTCTTCGTAAGCAAGAGGCCATTCACAGGCGCAAAAAGCTCATCGATAGAGCCTTTACCAAAGATGTCATCCATGAACATTCCTTGGGCAAATGGGAAGAGATGAGCACCGATGAGATCTGAGGCCCAGTCTGCCATTACTGGATCCCATGCCCAGTTGAGGCCAGCATCAGTTGGGCAGAACGCCTTGATCAAAGCCTTTTTGAACTTCTTTTGATCCCTGCCGTCCCTGGCTCCCGCTCCCATGGTAATCTCCCTTGTAGCCAGGCCGAATCCAAGTTTTGATGAGGTAAACAACTTGACCCAGGACTCACGGGAAGAAGCAAGTCGATCTTGAAGCTTCTTTCGATGCTTTTCCATGATAGAACTGAATTGCCTCCAGCTATTGCAACGTAGCCTGAGTTCTTGGGCGTCTTCACTCTCATACCAATCTTTGGCTTCTTTCTTTTCTTGGAGAGCATCATCAAGGCGTTTCTGCGATTCAATCTGCGAGTTCTCCTGGATGAGGCGCGCAACCTCCTCGTATTTTATCCAGTACTCGGCATCCACTGAAGAATGTCTTTTGAGGTTCTTTCGGGCCTTGTTGAGTGCGATACCAACTTGATCTCTTTGCAGTAGGAGTTGATCCGGATCAAGATCCGAGTACTTCCTATCCCATACTTGACTGATCGTTCGTTTGGTGCCTGATCTCTTCGGAATAATGAGGGATTCGCCGAGGGACGGGTACGTAGAAATAGGCTCGGAACGGTCTGGGATCTTGCGTGGATGAGACATGGTGCAGTAGATAGGTAGTCGAAGGACGGCCCGCGGGATGGTTTCGATGGCGGAATTGATGAAATTGAATAAAGAATTGATAGAAATAATTGTTTTGATTCTGTATTGATAGCAGTGACGCGCAGAGTGGCGGATGCTGTCAACAGACTGATGGATGTAGATGGACAGAGGATGAAAAGAATGACACAGTATGACAGGGGTCAAGTCGCGTAGGGCTGGTAGCGTATGGCGGTGTGGGGCTGTGTTGGGACGTGCACAAGGCGTAGTGCGAGGCGCTACCGAGTAATGGAAGCACTAATCTTCCGTGCCGAGCTGCCTGTATCAGGATATGTGCCCGGGGTGCTGCAAATGGCTCGGAGATACTGTTTCAAATAATGATAGCAACTTGGCAGCAGGCAGGCACCTATTTTATACCTTTATATTAAGATGGGGACATTAAGCTTTACAGCTGAAAGCAAGATCTTAGGCAGCACTCAGGCTAATAAGTATGACCTATCACTTTGTGCCTTGGGGCCAAAGCCTCTTTTAACTTCTTAGCCCTGTTACAGTAATGACTCAAGTAGTAACCTTTATTGGCCTCCACCAATAAATATGCTACACCACGACTGATAGGCTGCGCCTCTATTACTGACTACTTTAATTTAGTAAATTCCTCTCTAGCTTTCCCCGCCCGCTCAAGGCAGCCCTGAACTTAATCAGCATATCCTATATAGAAAATACCTCTAATATTAGGGAGTCTAGCCTTCTCTAGCTTAAGCTAGTCCTAATAAAAGGTAAAAGATAAAAGATGATTAGTTATATAATATAGCTTTTTAATAATTATAAGCTACTAGAAGTTTTCTTTTTACTACTTTTTATAGATAACTTGGATATTTAAGGTATAAACTTTATATTAAAAATAAAATAAAGGCTAGAGCTATTAATATATAGCTCAGGAAAGTTTATACCTGGCAAGCTAACGCGTCGTCTTTTTGCCTTTTACAGTATTTCCAGAATACAAAATAAGGACATACAACGGATAAGCTGCACTTGACCACTAGTTAGATCACGAATTGGACGAGACTCATGCTTATGCTACGAACAGCAAGAAGAATGACGCTTGTAATGAACGACGTATTTCTAGGGTTGTGAGTGGCTCGCTTCTGTGGAATCCCCAAGCTCATCCTTTTACGGTCCTAAGGCTTCAGGTAAATGATCAAGGTTGGCAACGGAATCAAATAACATCCGGTGCCGGTCTAAGTGCCTAATAAGAGAATTAAGAAGGATGGAAAATCGAGGTGATTATTCATCCAACGCCTTAGAACCGTCAAGGGGATATGCCGAGGACTCTTCCAAACCAGTTGAATTTAGCAGATCGGCCTTGTTACGGACTTCTGTAATAGTCCGCTATCATTAATTCGTCCGGCCAGTACCCGATAACCGGATCCGGATCCGGGCTCCGATCCGGGTTATGTGAGTCTATAGGCCACAGGAAACTGAGGATCGCGAGAAGTAGAGTCCAAATAGCAAATTTAAAAGTAAGAGTTTATACTATAGGCTAGAATAAGTAACAAGTACAATTCTGTTAACTTTTCTCCAATCAAATTCACACACAATTAATTTTGTCACTCGATGCAACTTACAGAATTCCTCTCACCCAAAAGGCAGCTATCGGAGATGTCTCAAGCTACAGCGCAAAGGTCTCCGTGAAGACTATCCCAGTCTCGCAGCCTGCTTCACACCAAATCCTCGTCAAGATCAACTGCAGTGGCCTTTGCGCATCGTATAAATGCTTACTCAGCGACGAATGGGCCGCTTACAACGGGATGCTGCCTCCCATGGCTCGCTCCCTCATCATTGGTTATAGCGGGACATGAAGGAGCTGGAGTGGCTGTAGCTGTCGGGGACGATGTTTCTGCCCTTTGGAAGGTCGGCGATCAGGCTGGAGTGAAGTGGGTTGAGTCAACCTGCGGCGTCTGCGAGATGTGCACCAGCGGCTTTGATGAAGCCCTTTGCCCAAAAGTCGTTCACCATGCTGTTGAGGCTTCGGGCACTTTTCAAGAATATTGCGTCACTGGTGGGAGATACGCTAAAGATACCCGATGGTGTTACGGACGAGGAGGCTGGTCCTATCATGTGCGGAGTATTCTCGGCGTGTGCAGCTTGCAAGCGAACGGCTGTCAAGCCTGGAGAATGGCTTGTCATCCTTGGAGCTAGTGGAGGTGTAGGACACTTTGCATTGCAATCTGCAAAGGCTATGGGGTCATTGCTGTTGACATGGGAAAGGGAAAAGGGGAAATTTGTCGTAGATTAGGAGCTGACACGTTCATTGATTCTTCTAAGGATGTCGTGGCTGAGGTGATGAGAATCACTACCTGCGGTGCCCACGGGGTTCTCGTTGCTACTCCATCGAAGGAAGCATACGACATAGCGCTGCGTACTCTGAGAATCCGCGGAACGATGGTGGTAAGTGTTATGCTTCATTTCTATTTACATTCACTGACAAATTCTAGAGGCGCTTGGTATTCCAAAAACTCCAGCTGTCATGGCCGGATCGCCGGCTGCTCTTATCATCGGAAAGAAGCTAAACATCGTTGGAAGCCTGGTTGGTACCAAAAGGGAAGCCGACGAAGCACTGGATTTTGCAGCAAGGGGGTTGATTCGTCCTGTTCTAACCAAAGGGACGTTGCACGACATTGATAGGTTCTGTGACATGCTCGAGGAGGGTAGCCTCCCTGGAAGGGCTGTAATTAAAGTTTCTATATAACGACAAGAGATAAGATGATTGAGGTAATATGTATTCTTTTACGGGGATATATCTCAACGAGTGGCTCGAAGTCGATATGGGTTGATCAATTGCTACGGTACCCGCGGCTTCCGATTGAGTTCAAAGTTTGTAACATCTCAAGGAGACACATTAAGCTAACACACTAAAAAGAGCACGTACTGAACCCATAGATGTAACACATCCACCATGTGTTAAACCCTAATATTGAAATTCATATATCTTAGCAACATGTACCTACGTACTATGGCCTAGCACATGCTCGGTGGCAGCCACTGAGACGATTTAAAATACCGTCCTTCTGAACATTCCCCTGCGATAACACAGACACTAAATCTTATGCTATTGCCCGTCACTCTTCAACTTCCTCTCCACTCATCGGAAGTTTCCTTGTCCGTTGCAGCGAGACAGGGGAGGGTTGCTACCAGGCTTAGAACAAGCAGAGATAGCACCTTCAATCCAGGTGATGCCGTTGTAGCTTCCCTCACCACGGTTGTCAGCATACCAAGTACCAATCTCAGTAGCAGATCCAATACAGCCCCGGAACTGACGACCAGAACGACGAGTAGTCAGAGGCTTGGTGATCATAACACCACACTGGCCGTCCTTGATAGTAGCCTTGGTGATGACCGAGGTCTGCGTGGTCCAGGTGCGGCTGTAGTCAACGCCAAGAGATCCAGCCAGCTTGTCCTTGACGAAGGTGAGATCGACGCCAGCACTGCCGCCAACGGTGTTGGAAACGCTGTAGCCTGAAGATACGCTGATGTCCATGTCGCCAACTGCGCAGACAACAGGCGACATCTGCACGTCCCAGTCGACAAAGGTCTCAGTCTTGTCGGTGGTGATGTAAAAGGTGCCGTCACAGTCATCTCGCTTTCCGAGCTGGCCCTTTGCAACTTTGGGGTACTTGGGCTTAGGCAGATCAGTGCTGTTGTACGAGACCCAAGACGGGTCCAGCTCAGGAGCACCGATCTTGATGCCTTCGGCCTTGAGCTTGGCAAGATAGGTCTCCTCGTTGACGGCGTAGGCTATGTGGTTATCAGCACATATTCTCGAAATGATTTGCAGAATGGCAGCTCACAAACACCCTTTACGGGAACAATGACATCGCTAGGCTGAATTTTGTGGTTGGGAGTCCACTTGATGGCTCCTGGGAAGGGGGAATCTTCGACCGGAACCGCTCCAGTAGCAGAGATGAGTAGGGCGTAGACGAGGCTGAGATGATGCATCTTGTAAAGATTATTGGACTTGAGTTTGATAGGAAAATGAAGGGGGAATGTGATTGAAGGAGTTGGTGTGTTTGATTTACTCTTGGCTAAGTCGGAGGCAGCCAAGTATTTATGTTCGGGTGAAAAAATCAAACTCAATGATCGAATGTCGGGTCTTATTCCAATGAAGGCATCAATTTTTGGCTTTCATGTCGCTCAACAGCACCAAGTCTCACGACCCCTAGTGCTGTTCAGAAAATAGATCACGCATGCTACGTCACTCCACGCATTTGACAGCTCTTAAGCATCATGTAAATCCCTATCTTAATAAAGTTTATTCTGGAGTAACTAAATAACGCACTTTCCTTTTCTGAAGCGAATTCTGTAGTTCTTAAGTGGAGAATCGTCTTGTTTCTCAGGGTTGCCGATGATCAAGACACTATTTCAGTTAGTTCATTGGTGGGGTAACCAAACTACTAGTTTCAGCCCCTCGTATAGTGAAAGACGTTGGATTATTGGACGCTGGGTTCTTGAATCATGGCATGAAACTATCAGGTTCGTTTTACCTGATAGGCCGGAATGTTCTGCCATTGTCAACTGCCGATGTACGGCTTCACCGATGATCGATTCACGAATATCCTGTTTGGGATCCAAGAGTGATCGTGTAGACTGTTATAACGTCGTCCGCTATAATAGGAACTCTTCTCGGACCGGCAAGAAGTACATCAAGTAAAAAACAGAGGCGAACTATGTAAAGACCCAGGTTCAACTATCTTAGAAAATCTACTGGCCAGCCCAACTTCCTCAATCTATCATTTCCTCCTGTTTCCAATTCATTATGCAAGTTTCTCTTTTCACAGTCGCCATCATGGTCGTCAGCGGGTTCGTCATGTCCATACGGCCCCCAATCATCTTCTTCCAAAAAAGCTAACGCCCTCGATAGTGCTCATGCTGCTACGCACAAGGCCGCTGCCTGTGTGTCTAACAGGATGTCGTCCCCCGTCGGCGGAACCCCATTCAGCCCAAGCTACAACTGGCAGACCACCTATGAAGTCCTTGCCGATGCTACTCAGTGCGCTTGCGATATGTATAAGCAGCGAAACACTGGTGGTGAGTGGTGGGACACATGTACTGATTGTACCTTTGTAAGCTTAAACTCCTCTAAGTATGATTATTTTCATTAATTATGACTAGGATGGAACGATATGCAAATCAGCCGAGGGCCACATCGGTGGCGATGAGGTAAGATCAACAAAATTAATATCACTTGGAAGATACTTACAATTTACAGTTTACTTACTATTGCGAAGACAAGTGTGGCGCTCAGGGTGCTGAGGCTGACTAAAGGATTGAGAGATTTCTGGTACTATAAATGCATTGAGGCAGTTTGATCACAGACTTTATTCGAGATATCTATATATTTAAACAGTTACTAGTATATAATAGATGTTTTGGAAATGCATTACCGATAGTTTAATTGCCTTGGTAACGCTTTTTAAGATTTATATAAGCTATTTAAAAGGAAGAATAGGTCTGGTGAGCTGGTCTAAACAAAGCACGTTGGTAATCACACCAAGCCTTTAAAGGTATATTACTACGAAATTCTTTAGAAACTGCACTAAACAGTATAGTCATTTATAAGCATCAATTTGATAGTGTTCTATACTTCTGCTACTTGGATACTTTAAGACGTGTAATGTGTTATTTACAGTTAAGACTTGTAGCTAAGAGCTCATCTCACCACAAAACACTTGGTGAAACATAGCGCCCAGAGAAAGTAAAACCGTAACCGTAAAACCCAGTATAAGCCCATTATTGTCACTTCTTCGTAGACGTTAAAAGTGGTTAAGAACTAGCTAGCTAGTAGGATCGTTCTTGGCATAAAAAGTGAGAATATAATCAGATAGGAAGACAGGCATAGAAATTAACCTTACCAAGTATGTAGGTCACAGTAGCGGCTTGACTCGCACCAGTCGAATGACTAATCTTATAATTGGTATTTTCGACGGTCCCAGAAAATGTATTCAGGCCACTGTTGGGGTTGTTAAAGATAAAGGTAACGAGACCAATTTGACTGGTATAAACGAGCTACCGTCAACGACATTCTCTTGAAAACCGGCAGTTGCTTCGAAGGACGGTGGGGTATCGCCTAGGTTGATGACACCTGGTGGAGAAGTTACCCAATTGCCGTCGTTCAACTTGTTCTGAGAAAGCGTGAGTGTCAAGTCGGTTGAGTTGACGATTGTTATCGTGATGGATCGTAGGTTACCTATGATGAAATGAAGATTAATGAAGAGAAATAGTAAAAAGCGTAATAGCGATGGATCTCAAATCTTCAGGTGGGTTGATTTGAAGAGAATGGCAGAGAGAGAACAGCAGAGCCTGCTTATATTCTTAATCAGAGAGGATTGGTACATTAGTGTGATGCCAGTGGTATCATAAATTGCCTCTGCCTATCAGCCCGCCACTTACAAGAAGGACAATTCTGGACTACGACAGTGAGTCTCAAATAGGAAATGAGATCCGTTAGCTGATTTTCGCAGTTCTAGTACGGCATCGTACTGTATCACAATATCAATGTGGCGTTGTATGGGCGGCCGACACGTACATACAGATGTTGTGAGGTTGTGAGACAAGTGAGGCACTAGTACATATTACAGGTGAGACAGGGTAAGAGAACGGTGCGAGATATGCACAGCCAGTGTCGTTCGTTATTTGGCAGCGCTTTGCCTGACTAATCGTCACACATGAGATGCTGCCAGACGGAGATGGTTTTTTATCTCGGATAATATGAATATTCTTGCAGTTTCAGGTGATTGGATGCAGATCAATGGAATCCACGGAGGACGAAATTGGCCTTCATTTTCGACGACGTGTCCTTGTTTAGATATTTAGGCAGGCTAGGAGACTTTGTCTATTAATATAAATTTAAGATAGCTATGACGTTATTAAACAGTCCGCACAGTGTCATTGGAGAAAAAGGTACAAGTGGCTACATAAGAGATAATCTGTTGGATCTATAGCTAAATCTACTTAGCAGTCGGGATATTGGCGACTGATGCTAAAAATCATCGCTAAGCGCCCAATCGTCATAGCTCTTGCTACTCTTCGGCGTGTAGAAAGTTGGGCGGTGATCCCTTAGGGACCCAGAAAGCACCTCATATGTATTTTGAGTAGACCGTCTAACGAAATGGCTAATGTCAAAGATACCTCATGATATAGGTAACCTTTGCCAAGATTTAGGTATGCTAGATAATGTAGCTTGATGATCGTAACCTTTGAGGCTACTGCTGAGCCTCCTCAAGACTAATTTTTGTGAGGTAAAGATCAGCAGCCAATCAATACTGTGCCCCGCCCTACTTGAAAGACCAGAGGTGTTTAGTTTCGGTTCCCTAAGGGATATCTGACAAGAAATATCCGCCTTAATGCGGAAAGGCAGATCAAATTACTTGTCCAGTGGCGACCGAAGACAATAAGCAGCTTGTAGTCCTTATAAATGTCATCGATAGCCTTTTGAGCAGACTCGCCGTTGAATCCTCGGCTACTCATAACGGGCGCTTCCTTGCCCCAGGCATGAACGGCGAAAGACACATCGTCGTCACCGCCGCAGTCAGCATCGTCGTTTCCTCGAAAACGAGCCTCAATCAGGTCAAGAAATTCAATTTTTAGCGTGCGGAGCTGCTGGATGATGTAGGTCAAGGTTGGGGTAGGGTCGTCCATACCATTGTCTGTGAAGTCGCTCCATAGGCTTAAGCGCATGGCGACCTTACTAGACCAGACCTCTTGAGCGTTTGCCTGGAAAGTCTCAAGAGGGAATCTGGCGCGGTTCTCAATGCTGTCGCCCCAATGGTCTGTCCTCTTATTGGTAATATAAGAAACTGATCAGATAAGTACCACTACCGCCTTGAATCTCAGCGCCATCGAACCCCGTCTCAATAGCATTTTTCGCAGCGCTGGTTCTCGATTACTTCCCTGAACTCCTCTTCAGGCATTTTTTGAGAGAGTGGACGATCCGATGAGCTTGCTGTGGGGCTGAGGCCGAGAACATTTAGTCGCAACTCGCTCCGGAGAGCACGGTCATCTAATGTACAACATCAGTGAATTTGCTACTACCAATACTTCCATAAGGGCGACCTACTAGATCGCTTGATTCAAACAATACCATCTTAATAGAATTACAAAAAGGTGAAGTTCTCTTATTCAACAATAGAAAAATATCAATACAAATCGCCCTAGATTTTAGTACTTGGTATGAGCGTCTCCCATTGGTGCACACTCATAACCGAGGCCAGGATGCACACCACCATGCACATCACACCGTGTAGCGCCAGGGTCACTACATAGCATATGAAAGTAAGGAACTAAGGCCCTATTTCAGAAACCACACAATTGTTGAATTCAATAATAGAGAAGGAACTTTACACAAATGTGCAATATTAGTAAATAAAACACGTAGGGGGCCCAACCACTGACTGGCGTAACTTGTTCATTTTCTTCTTACTTTTCTACTACCTGACACTTTTAACACCAACGCGACTCTTGACTTTTGTTAACTATTCAAATAATGGATATAGGTAGTCTTAACTTTTCGGAGTCGTCAGAATCAAACGAAAATGCTGTTTCTCGTCAGTAATTCCATTATCAATGCTGCACTCTGGAGCCTTTCAATCGCTCACACGCCTATAGTAGTGAACCCTGAAAGCTCCATCCCTGAATCCAGTCACCACAAATCCACGACCTCTCAGGATTCTCATTTGAGCTTGAGCTCTGAACAGCGGCGACTGGAGCTTCTGCTGAATGAACAGGCGACAGTCAACCCCCAGCAATTGATCTTGTCTGGGAGTATTCCGTCTATCGGTCTGTCGCATGAGACAGACTTCCAGGTCCTTCAAATTCCTACCACTTCTTTGCCACACTCACATTCATTCACTACCGTGCTTGCCCCGAACGCACCCGAAGCTCAGGCATTCACATCGCGTTTCGATGTTGGTCAGAATGGAAATGTTCCGAGTAATTCAGGTTGGAACCCCAATGACCAGTCAGGCGGCCGGGGACCAAATTTAAGGTCATCACCATGGTCGAAATCTTTCTTGGCCTGCCCTTACTACATAAGGGATCCCATCCGCCACTTTGGATGTATCAATTTGAAGCTTGATACTCACGGGCGTGTCAAACAACACTTGAAGAGAAATCATTTGAGTTTCGATGCCAATAACATAGGAGGCTTTGTTTGCGAAAGCTGTGGTATGGTGTCTCCAGACGAATCATCCAGGGACATTCATCGAGTTTCTACTGAATGTGCGCCGGCAACCATGGCAAACGAGCATGGTCTATCGCACCAAGCTTGGGAAGGACTTGAAAAACGCCTAAAGAGTGGCTCAACAGATGAGGAGAAGTGGCTTAATATGTGGTTTGTTCTATTCCATCAGCCTTTCAGTGCGTCAACACCTATTAAGGACACTGTTATGAACAGGTTCTTCCAAATCATTCGCAACTTCTGCCAGGCTAATGGATTTGGAGACATACTTTCATTGCTTTTTCAGGAAATGCATGGAGTTGAACTTGGAAGCGAGATGCAGATGTATGAATTGCTAATGAAGCTGCTCGACTTTATCCGAGATTCTATCCAACGGCTTTTTGATACACAGGATGCAGGCGCAAGTGGCTGACCTTTATATCTACATTTTTCATATATGGTTCCAGGGTATATGCATGATATTTAAGGTCTCGTCATAGGAAACGAATATGCTCCTTCATAACTTTGTACTCCCCCCCAGCCGTCAAGGGGTCCCTTACATACTCAAGCCATAGATCATCGGCAGTATGTTTCTTGACAACAACACTCAACACTCTCCGTTCTCTGGTAATTCCATACGGCCAGATAAGCCGCTCTCTAGGCCAGCCTCCAGCCAAACCTTCAGCGAGTTCTTTCTGCTCCCTCGCAGCAGTATTCCAGGCCAACTTGGTTGGGACGTCAGAGCAGTGACTCCCAAGGTCCCATAGCACAGGCCACTGTTCTTTCTGGTCTGTAACAAAGCTCTCAGCCCATTCACAAGACTCCTCCCTTAAGATAACTTCATGCTTGTTTGGGTAATCTTAAATATATTTAGTGCCACGTGGTATCTCAAGTCCCTCCTCCTCGATCTCGATGACTCTGGTAACCATCGCAATGGTATGCCTGACCATGGTAAGACTCTCCACTCGATTGGTCTTTTCACGCTCGTAAAGAAGTTCCAGTGCTCTCCTCCGAATGACAGGTTGTCGACACTTGGCAGCTATCCAGTAAACTGGCCCAACAACCTCACTTTCAAAGGTGAATGATGGCCCTTGCATGATATCATTGTCGTGATTTACCACGAAAATAGCACAATCAGTAGCAATTGATAAATCGCATAGACCGTTCCTATCGCAGATATAGTCTGACCCTGAAATCATCGAGTCGAGGAACACTATCATGAGACAGTGCCTCAGCGTAAGAAGCTTTGCGGTTCTTGTGTCTGGCCCATCGAGATTACTGAACGCAAGGTATGCTTGAAAGGCGTGACGCCAGTTCGCCAGCTCACGGATAAGATGTTTGTACCTTGACTGCAGAGTATCTTCCTCAGTATCCGAAGTCTCTTCGTTGGCGCCCTTTGAGCGGTACGACTTGACCTCGTAGATAAGAGTGAATCCGATATCGACGAGGTAAAATAAGACGCATCGCGCGTCAGCCAAGGAAGCGAATTTGAGCGGCGCCGTCGTCATGTGTAAGAGGTGCCGTGGGACTTTAACTCTATCATTACCGACATATGCAAGTCGTAAGTATATGGGGGCCAAGTATTGTCGAATGATGTCAGTCTCTGGTGTTTTGCGGTCCTTGATGTTTGCAAGAAGCCTTCGTCCTTGAAGTATGTGCATCTTGGCTGCGTTTTGATGCTCATGACCTAGCATGAACTCAATACAGACAAAGAGCAAGCATACGAGTAGAGGCTTAACTCTCGACTCCGTCGCCAAGGGCCATGACCGAACGGCGAGGATGGCTTTGTTGTATTCCAGGATGGCGGGTCTGTAGTTGGGACAGACGTCTCTTGTATCCTTTGTCTTTTCAGCATACATTAAGCTGATTGCTGAGATGGCATGCCGTATCGCGGCACCAGTAGGTGCAAGTCGTAGTACTAGATCACCCCAAAAGTCGCTGTCTACCGTGTCTCCAACTTGGTGAGAGACATGACCTCTATAGTAGTCAAAAGCATGAAAGCTCAGCTCTATCCCAAGATCGTTATTGAGGGCACGCGTCATAGGTGGACGTTCTTGAATGATGAGTGTCTGCTTGGTCGCGCTGTCTGTATCACCATAGCCATCGCATTTGCGACCAGTGCCGATGCATCGTTGGCAACCCGGCCTCGCCTCGTCACATTTGATCTTGCGGATTCTACACGGATAGATGCAGTCAGCACGCGATGTGATGGGAGTGGATCTCGATGATCTGATCTCACCTGCATGTCATGCAACCAGTGCGAGCCTTGGGAAGTCCTTTGCGTTGATGTCGCGGCTGAGAAGCCCGAAGTAAAACTCGCGGTCGCTCTCTTGACATCAAATTGGCGGTGGAAGGATTTTGCTACCCCCCAGTGCGTTAGCCAACCGGCGCCAACGAGGCGATTTGCACATGGAAAATGTTTTTCTGATGATCGCTAGAAGTGGACAAGACTTACAGGCATAGAGGATAAAGGCACTTTGTTGGGCTTCGGAAAATGTTAAGCGGTGCTGACTCTGGGAATATGCAGTCAGACGTCAATTACGGAGTAGTAGCCTTATCTGAAACGACCCCTGCGGAGTTATTTCGACTGTCTTTATTAGTTCTCACTAGAAAACAAGGGTTGACGGTTAAGAGCAGGTTAATTATCGGGTAAGCCTTTGACGCTCTGGCTTCTCCTATTGTTGATGTTGTATCAATGCGACGCTGGGGAAATTGGTATTGGCTAGGTGCGGATTTGCGAGTCATGGAGTTCGCTACATAACTCCTCACCGAGTCAGAAAAGAGATAAAAATAGGTTTAGTCACTAGTCTTGATACGGTAAGAAGTGGCTAGATACCGGGTAGGTAAGACAATTTTGAGAGAATGGAGTAAACACATCACAATCAAAACAACAATGTAAACTATGTTTCAATCAACAGCTTATCTATAAATCGTCAACTACGGAGCATGATACCAGTAAAACGCCTAGCATGTTAATTAATAAATTGGCTCCAACGCTCCCTTTCCGCTGATTTTCACGTCGCGAATTTGTCTCACGATTGGCTCAACTGATTTCCGATGATTCGTTCGTTGCCTCTTCGGATCTGACGGGGGATGAGTAGGTGGTGTGGGATAGGATGAAGGCGCTGCAGGCGGCATATTTTGTCTGTATTGCTCAAAACTGGGAGGGATCCAAGGATGGTAAACAGCGCATTCGAAAAGAGCGGTACAGTCACATTGTCTCGGTATGCAACACCCATTTTAGATTGCTGAGTTTCTCTTCTGACATTGCCGACAGATAGCGAGATCCTTCGGCCTCTATAATTTGAGCCTCGTATCGCTAGATGCCACGTCTCCTACCTACCAGAAATGGACAAAGTTCATCTTGATAGAAAGCATGATCCGGTAAGTTTGTTTGCGAGAAGCGCCTCTATTTCCTACCCTGACTCCATAAATAGGACAGCAACGTATATCTATCTTCTCGACTCGGCATTTGTTCTCTTCTGGAGACTCCCCCCAAGAGTCATGTCTCTCGAACTCAACACAGGGCTCGTGTGCCCTGAAGCCTGCTTCCAGGCAGGGTCAGCAGCGGAATGCTTTCTGCACCTGTACACAGCGACAAAAGCAAGGCAAAACCAGTTCAGGTTAAGAGTCTCATCTTGTGTTAGGCTGTTGTGCTCTTCTCAACATGTTGACATGGACCTATTCCGCAACCTCAGTTCCTTCAACATGTTTACTATTGTATCAGGTACAGTCAGATCTCTATCATTGAGCCTAAATCTGCAACTAACAACATCATAGCTCTATGTTGCTTAGTATTCCAGTACCAGACTACCCTAGTGGATGTATCACAGATGTCCCCAGCAGCCACAGGGCTTAGTCGATGGTTGTGGCCATGGCAGAATGGCGATAACATCAAATCCAGCTCTGCCGAGTTTCCTCGTGGTGACATTTGGCAACGCATTGGTTTTATGCAGCACGCGGATGAGCACTATCATTTAGTCTGCGCCATGCTGGAGAGATGCAAACATGATGAGAGAGAGATCAGAGCGAACTTGGCCAGTTGGGCAACTCCTTTTGGACAAGTACAAGGCACCCCAAAGTATGATGACGGGGAAATGGTTCAGGTCAAGGCACTCATTCACGAGATGGAGAACACGTCGTACTAGCTGGGCTTAGCATAGTAGCCAGGGTTGTTATGGTGCATGGGTATGTCTCTTTGTAACGACTGTATTCCCTATGGCTTCACCAAATAGGATTGTAAATGATAGAGGAAGCTCGAGCTGGATGATCACTCCCCAATACTGGCCCAATGCATCCTTGTTCGACCTCGTTAAGAACAGCCGAGTGCTTAGGTCCAGCACTGTCCAGATCCAGGACCAGGCTGGCACTGCATGCGACCGCCGCCGCAAGACCAGCAGCCATAGTTACCAGCGCACTGGCACTTTCCGGGCTGGCAGTCCGCGTGGGGAGAGTAGCAGGGGAAGCAGCTGCAACGAGCCTCAAGACCACGGAGGGCGAGAAGGGGCTGTGAGATACTTTGTCAGCACAGCTTTGAGATGATTGTGGAGAGGGGAGTTTGCATACCTTGTCGATACCAGTGTAGGTGTAACCGCCGTCCTCAATGGTGACGGTGTCAGTGGCAGGAGTGGCAGTGACGCCGAGAGAGAGGAGGAGGGAGACGAAGAGAGTGGCCTTCATGATTGCTGCAGAATCTGTTGAGGTTGAATAGTTGAGTGGGTGAGTGAGGATGATGAGATGCAAAGCCTGCGAAAGGCCTCGACTTCTTATAGTCTTCAGCAGCTATGAGAAGGCGAACCATTGAGGCTCGCTCATGAGTGATTCCCAAGAGAGTGCTCATCTCACGATTCACCAAGACAGTCTGTGCTGCACTTCGCCTCATGCAACTGAATCCTCTCAAAAGTCCTCAACCATAAGAAATTAGTCCACAATCATCATCATCATCTCGGGTTGACGCTCTACTCATTGGCTATCGCCTCACCGTGAGGTATTTCTCACTTGGGAAATGAGCGGCTACACATGCTGGGATACAAGCTACACTAACTGACCAAACCGTACTAGTATCACTTCTATTCGCTACTCAGTGCAGTAATAGTTAGTGAACAAGTCACAGAGGCGAATAAGTCGTTGTTACGACACTTGCATAAGGGAGGATCGTTGGGTTTACAAGGATGCTCCTCGTATAACATAGACGCTCAGAACTGCACGTGTGTGGCACGTCGCCCGATAGTCCGAGCGGGAAATAAGAGTGCATGTGCCGCAAGCTCGGATTCCACTTGAGAGTTCGGGACCGAGATGTTGAGCTCCATGATTGATCAACACGGAGGAGAATAACCGTGCACCGTCTTCTCTTTTGGGATGATTTATGTTTCCAATTGTGTTTGTTTTACGTAGGTGAAAGTACTTGTGAGAGTTGGAGCTGCAAGGCAGGGTTAAGTCCGACGTGAGAGTGCGAGAGCTAATGCAGCGGGTGAGATTCCTGCGATTGACGGTCCACTTTCCCCAGGACTAGCTAGCCTCGAATTCGTTTCTCCATTTGCTGACGGTGAATTAGTTTCTATTATCAATGAACCTAGGCAGTCTGACTTGTTACTCAAGAGTGGCAGAGCAATGCACGATCCTGCGCGTGAGTCTCACAAACACTAAAACTGTACCACAGCTGTCTTGATCGATACTCGCTACTCAGCCTCTGTTTCAGAACTGATTCCATCGTGACCATAAGCACTCGAGTGACTCTGTTTTCATCTCACCAGTCTCGTAAATCATGCCCAATTAAAGCAACTCAGACAGAGCCTTCAACTCTCAACTCCGTAGGCGTGGCTTAACTAGCTCATGCAATAAAGCCCGTAGGCCCCTTTTCTCCACGACTGCCGATTGGCCCGGTTGTCTTACTCGGAACTTACATGCGGCGCGGGCCGCAGACTATTCCGTATAGCGTATGGTCGCCCTCACTCAACGAGCCTCTCCTCCGTAAAACTGCTTCCGTTTACAGCCTAGGCTGTCAGGCGGAGGCAAGAAAAGAAAACTCAAGACCTTGATGCTAGGTGACAGCAAGAGTAACCTAGCACAAGTCTAGTTATTTGGCATAAGCTTGAAATACCTTTTGCTGCATTCATTTTAACACGTTATAGCACCGTCAGATATTCCTTGCTCCCTGAGGTCAAGTTCCTGAGGCAAAGGTCTTTAGTCATGTGCCGCAAAGAGGCATTAAATCTAGACCTCACGTAAGACGGCATTTCAGGAAGGTGGCCTCACTCGGCTGATTTACTCTAATGCCGCGGCATGATTGACGAATAGTATGCCGAATGTGGCGTTTCATGTGAAAAGATGACTGCATGACCCCTTCTACCCTATGGACGTGTTGCCTTTCGGATCTCGGCATATGTACACCCCCTAGAGTCGGACCTATCGGTGTTCATGAGGTCCCGAATCCGCGTACAGCACTATTTTGTAGGGGGCACTTTTGGGGGCTCGTCCGAGGTGTCCGCAGAAGCTGGCTTTTCTGTCTACCGCACGCCAGCTAAGATGGTATGAGGCTTATGCCTATGAAGTGAGCGGATAAAGTTATGTTTACAACATCAGCCTTTCTTAACCGAGTCCTTGACGGGAGCCTCCAGCTTCACCTCCGTCAGACTTCCAAGCAACTTCCTCCACATAACCGCACTCTCCTCATCTGCCGTCCCCTCGGTTAACGTCACCCGGTTCCCAATAATAATCAGCGCAGATCTTGCCCGAGTCAGAGCAACATTCATCCTTCGCATGTCCTTCAAGAAGCCGATCTCATGGTGCTCGTTACATCGCACCGTCACAAACACGATGATGTCCGCCTCACGACCCTGAAACCCGTCGATGCTCGATACCTCGATTTTGTGGGGCATGCTGGAGAGCATCCGCTTGAGGACTTCGGCTTGGCGAGTGTAGGGCGTCAAGACCACGATGGAGTGCGTCGTGGCCTCCGTCTCTGGACGGTTGGTTAAGAGCTTGCAGATGTGGAGGCAGAGCTCTGCTTGTCCTCTGTTCTCTTTTGACTTCTGGCCTGGCATTTCCTTTGCGTCGCAGTTGATGAAGATGGCCCGCTCGTAGTCTTGCATCCCCATCCTGGAAGCACCTTTCTGATTTGTGACCTTTGCTGGGGGGAATGGGAAGTCAGACTTGATGGTCGGCCTGGCAGAGCTGGTGATGCCAGACTTTAGCTTTCCCTCGTAGAACTGTCTCGAGCTGAACTCGCAGAGCTTTGGATGCATACGAAACTGCGTGTCCAACATTAACGTTGTCAAGCCGCCGTCATCCTTGAAGCCTTTGGCTTCGGTGTAGAGTCTTTCAAAGAGCGAGACGTCAAAGTCTAGTGCCAATGCAGTCTGATTGACAGTCGGTCGTAGTTGTACATGGTCTCCAACAAGGATCGCCTGCGAACAGCCCTTCACAAGTGGGACGATTGAGCTCGGCTCTGTTTGCTGAGACGCTTCGTCGACAATCACGATGTCGAAGAACTCTGAGCGAATCAATCCGATGCCTGCTCCGATGCAGGTTGTGAAGATAGTGTCGCTTCGTTTGACCATTTCCACGGCCTTCTTCATAGCCTTGTAGTCGGTGTGAATCTCCTGCCCTGCCATGGCGTCGCATGTATACTTGCGTAGATCATCTGCGACCTTGCGCACCTATACAAAGTTAGCTGACTTACCGCGTTAGGATCGGTGATGGATAACATGCCTCTGTCGATACTCGTACTAGATCGGGTTGACTCTTCCGGGCCAATGGCTGCTTCTGAAGACGTTGGATATACCGTCTCATGACATTATCCACTGCGTTATGTGTCGGCGCCGTCACAAGAACACGCGCTTTGGGATTAGCTGTCTGCAAAGCACAGATCATCTCGACAATAGTCTCTGTCTTTCCAGTCCCAGGCGGTCCCCAAAGACAGAGAAGGGAGCTGTTCAACGCCAGCTTGATGGCCTGATTCTGGCTGTCGTTCAGTCTCTCAATTCTGCTGAAGGAGTGGTCTGGTCGTGGAATTTCGGGGGATGAAAGCCCAAAAATGATGCTGGCGACACCGCAGCAATCTTCCTGGTAGATACACAAGTCCTTGAGGGCGTCAATCATGGACTTGGACGTGACGAACGGGCCGCAGTCTTCCAAGATCCATGAACAGTCTTTGAAGTAAGGTGGAAGCGGATGGAGACACTCGAAGCGCGCACGGCCAGTCTCAGACATGGTTACGAGTGCATCAATGGAGTAGTTGTTGCCCACCAACAGATTTGATGGCAGTGACGCCGTCGTCAGCCTTACGTGAGATCCCTTCTTCGGCGTTCCTGTTGTGTCGATTCTGAAGTCGATCTCTACCAAATTCTCTTTCTTGTCCTTGGGAGATAGCCTCAGTTCATAAAGACCCTGTTGTCTCTTCGCTACGTTGCCGGCTTCTTCAACGTGATCCAAGGCAATGGCGATCATGTTTCGCAATAAATAGTCGGCTACCTTTGGGTCGCATACCATGAAGCGAGACATATTAGGCTGCAGACAAACGAGAAAGAGGTCCAGCGCCAGATCTGTTGATCGAATTGTCAATGCTGCAAGTTCCAGAAGCGTTGCGAGGTCAACTAGCGATAAACTACCCGGGGTGATAGCGGAAAGGATGCTCTTGAATGGCTCCAAGATGAGCTGGCCCATGGTGTTGGCGGACAAGATGAATGCCCGTAAAATCGGCAAGAGGGACGCCTCCAGCAGTATAACCAGGTCTTGGCTCTTTTCCGAACGGGATGACGACAGAAATGGTGTCAAGGTTATAGCTAGAGTGGGCTCAACTGCTAGAACTTGCAGCATCGCATTCAGCAGATCCTTGCAGTCGACAGCAGCCTTCTCTATATTGCTCAGAATATGCTCAAAGCATCGCATAAGAAATTGCTTGTCGCTGGCTTTCCGGGCCAATTGGAATACTTGCTGGTACTGCTCTACTGACTCCAGTTGTGTGAGTGCAGATATGTCCTTGCCTCTCACAATGTCAACGAGCCATGACGGATCGGAATGCGACAAAGTATCACTTAGACTGGACACAGAGTAATCTCTCGGCTCCTCGGAGAATAGAGGCATTGTCTCTGTCGTATCGATCTGCTCCAGCCAAAGATCAAGGTTACGCATTGAGGCTACGTCTCGATTGCTAATGACGTAGATTTCCTGTGACCAGTCAGTGATAATCGCCTGATTGAATGAGAGTGCTAGACTTACTGCAGCTGTAATAGAAGACCTATTCACTCTCCCGATATGGGTCTGAAGTCCCCTACTGAACTTGTCAAGCGCAATGCTCGCGATGATTTCAGCCTGTTCTCCCCGATCAACCACTTCTTGTCTTTTTCTGCGTCTGTCGCCTTTGTTCTGCACATTGCGATAATCTTGATCATTGTTCCCAGGTCTAGAAATGAAGACCCATGAGTTTCCACGCTGCTTTTCGAAGAGTTGGAAGACGTTGCCGTCACAGTAGAGTTGGTACTGCATCTTGGTCGGTAGCGAGAGGCGAGCCTGTCTTTGGGGTCCTTGGGAATGAGGGAACGCGAAAAGGCGCCCAGCGTCGTTGATAACGCAATCTTGTGAACGCTCAATCTTCTTGGGGATGTAGATTGCCAGGGATAATCGCTCGTCGGGTTGGAATACGATCAACGTGCGCTGGAACAGCTCCAGGTTCGTGGAGACTGCGTCATGGAAGGTTGCAAGGCGATCAATCGACGAGTCGTAAGTTCTCTTCCACTTAATTCCGGGGTAATCGAGGTGGAATCGTTGAAGCTCTGGTGGGTAAAGTATGGCAGATGAGCATAGCGCATTCTGAACTAATCCCGTCACGGTAGCAGACCCCGGTACATGAGCGAGGACCCACGCTTTTTGATCTGCTGTGAGGATGTTGAAGTCAAAAAGATGAAGCAGACTCTCAAATGATGCATTGTTTTTGAGACACCATGAATATGCAATTTTGACGCTTTCAAACTCACCGATCGCGACATCCTCGCGGCTGAAAAAGAGCTGAATAGTGTCCAGATCATGGCCTGTCAGATCGCCATCCTGCGTCAGGCCCAGTCGTCGAACCCATTCTTTCGCGTCATCGTGAAGAACATCGAGTATGAATGGCGGAGCATCAGGTAGTGGCTTCGGGGCAGTGCGCAATTTGTCGGGGATCTTGATCCTATTGCCATCGACACACTGCGAGAAGAGTCGATTGAGCTCTTGACACTGGGCGCTCATGGGGCCAGAGACCCGAGCCCAGTCGAGATATAGGTTCTTTACTTGACCCAGAGAGGCATTCTGGTACTTGGCGAAGTAAACGAGGCGGTCGTCGTCTGTGATGGGACGGAATTGGATTGGTTCTCGACCACCTGGGTATAGAGCTGGAGCTGAGACTGTTGAGGGGATCAGGTCGGGGTCCCAGGATACAAAGACTGTAACTTATCAGCTCATACACTTCGGGTCCTTGGGTGCACTCACATGTATCACCGTCTAGATCACCACCAGACATAAGATCAGCAGCTGGTCTTCTTCCCCGCGTCGAAAAGACGATACAGTCCACCAGATGCGACAGCTCAGGCCGCTCAACTACCTTGAACTTCTGCCAATCGCCCGGATGAAGACACGGATTTCTGATGACAATGATCTCACTGTTCTTCAAAGCATGCGGCAGCCCATTCTCCTCCAGGGTTACTTTGACCGCACACTCGCCTTCCTTCAAAACATCCCATGCATCGCATACACCAAAGAGGAGTCGGGACTTTTGCACAAAGATGCGACACTTTTGGCCACCCTGCTTGTTCAACATCTTCTTCAGCTCATCGTTGACCTGGCCGTTGATCTGGGACTTGACGCTCTCGAGTCCTTCTAGGAGAACGCGTTCAGCGAGATCGGGGCGATTGACGTAGCTTAAGAAGCGGAAAGCATCGCGGAAGTCGGACTTGGTGTTGTTGAGGAGGTTGAAGTGATTGCGCTGCTTCGAGAGCAGAGTTTCTTGGGAGATGCCCAACGCATGGAGGAGAATGATGCTCTCGTCGTTGAGGAACCCATACGAAAAAGGCTAGAATGATGAGTGACAGGGAATAATGGCGATTGGCAGACCTACCTTGGAATGTTCGACTGCTGCAAAAGAGTAATCATCGCCGCCACTGAACTTCTTCATTGACTTGCGAAACTTGAGCAGTGCTTTTTGCTTCTTCATTCGAGGATCAACAGTGACAACTCCCTTGTAGCCACGATAGCGAAGTTGAAACACCGAAGGCCTGTATCGACTGTCTCGAAAGATAATTCTTGTTCGTCGCGCCAACTCTTGTGCGAGACTGGGCGCAATCAATCCACAGCCATCGGTGAAGACGTACTCATCTGTCTCAACATCTGGAATATCCTCGCATCGATCGGGATCAATGATCATGGCCGTCTTGGAAGATGAAAAGAGCAGACCAATCCGTTTGGCCTTCTTACCCACCGTCTTCATCTTTGTAAAATCTCCCATGCTCTCAATCCGTCTCGAAACTTCGTCTTTTGTCGCGGCCATGAGGAAACATGACCGCGACTTGAGTTGTGTATTACTATGCCCATAGAAATTATAGTGCACGCCGTTTAGAATGATGCCAGCACGAAGGCATCTGATGCTGTAGTCGGAAACCTCTTGGCGCGTGCGGGGCTGAAGATCTGGCGCCGGTAGCTTTTCTTTGGCTGCGGCGCCGAAAACGAGCGGTTTGAAGGCTTCGAGGGAAAAGAGCATTAATCGGTCGGTTGGGTGCTCGGCTGTGGCGCGATTTGGCGTGTTGGGCTGAACTTTGAGGATCATGGAGTGCTTGCATTCTTTGAGGTCGGTTTGGAGGGCGATCGCCTTGATGAGATTGGCTTTCTTGAGAGTAGATGGTGATGGAAGATTCGGGACTTGGAAATCCCAGACAATGTCGTCGAGGCTTAAGCTTGGAAGAAGTGTGTGATGAAAGCCTTTATCGGCCTTCTGGGAAGCCATCTTGACTGAGTGCCTTGGAAGAGTCTTGAGAGTGAGAGTGAGAGTGAGAGTGAGAGTGAGAGTGAGAGTAAGATAAGGAGAGGGAAATGCGACGCGTTTGAGAGATTAGAGAGAAATTCAGATAAGCTTATCCAATAGAATTGAGCTCAGCGCAGTGAATGAATCACGGTGAATATCATTGGGCGTCGGTGTTACACGGCATGCTGACCCCCTCACTTCAACAATCAGAGAGCACACGCCATGGCATTCATTTCTACCAAGCTCACCATGTCTTCAAATGCTTTTATCCCCAATATTTACATCATCGGCCCTCAATCCACTGGCAAGACAACACTCGTCAACAAGCTACAGGCTGACCTAGAACACCAGCTCGTCGACTCATCAATCGACAAGCCACAAATCGTCTCTGAAGTCGCAAGGACTGTCCTCGCAAAACATAAATACTCAGCTCACGATATCAAAACATCGACTACCAGGTGCTTCGAACTTCAGCAACTCATCCTCGAAGCACAAGCATCTTCCGAGAAGGAAGCGTTAGAGACTTCCAGCTGGTTCATCTCCGATCGTTCCGGGTTTGATCCGCTAATCTATGCAAAGCAATATGCCGCCCCAGGTTCCGTGCAAGCGTTGCAACAGCTCCCAGCTTGGAAAGATGTCAAGGCCAGAATGGAGAGGTCTCTGATCGTGGTTTGTGAAGCGGGCACGCCGTGGTTGATGGACGATGGGGTGCGACTGATGCCTGGAAGCGATGGAGAGTGGATGCAGATTTTTCACGACTTTTGCGAAATGTTGGATGGGGTTGGCTTGGAGTACTGTGTAGTGCCTCGCGCGGTATTGGATATCTCCGAGCGGGCAGCTTTCGTATGGGCGAGGTGGACTGAGAGACGGCAATCTTTGACGGACAATCGGTTCAATAGCCGGTGTCACAAGGAGTAAATAGAACCCTAGTTGGGTCTTAGTAAATCAATGGCGTGAATCACGTTTCATAATTACGGATCTTATTCAAGTTTGCTTTTCAGACTGCAGCCATGCTTCGAGATGGTCGTACCGGGGCTGACTTTGACGGCGAGACCTGACTCAGAGATGTAAACGACCTGTTTCAATTGCAGCCGCTAACACGAGGTCGAATGGGCGCAAATCGGAAGACTTTTCTTACGCTCGCAACTATGAGCCAGTTGACAAGTCAAAAGAATAAATAGCTAATAGCCGCGTCAGATAAATCGACTCCGATTGAGAGTTGTCACAGGGTATGCCCCAACAATGGCGTATCACTCTCAAGAGATATCTCAATGGAGCGAGCAGTGGAGAACTATACCGTAATAGGTGAGAGAATAACAATATTCCCCAAAAGAACTTGCTCAAAAGGGTAAACAACTCTTGACAATTGGAGGTAATTTGTTGTACTGCAGCTAGCGCGGATCTACATATTCCCGCCGTAGTTAGCTGTTGGTGGAGATACAGGTAATTCGCCTGCCAATGTAAGAAGACTGCGTACGTCTGATCATCAATCATGTTCTCACGGATAAATCGCCGACTGGTTCCTTAATCCACTTCCGGTGTAACCCCCAAGGTCAGGACTCAGAACATAAGTTGTAGGATCCCCGCATCGACTGTCTGACGTTCTCCAGAGGAGACACTTCATTCACTATTCTCGCCAATATCTTTCCCCCGCCGTGATAATGGTGCGCCAAATCCACTTGGACAAAGGTTGGAAGTTCAAGCAAGCCAGTTCTCTCAACGATGGTGCTGCTTCCTCCTTTCTCCCTGTCGCCCAGTTTCCAACTGTTGCTCATATTGATCTTTTGCATCACGAATTGATTCCTGATCCCTATATCGACATCAACGAACTGAAGTGTCTTTGGGTCAATGATGCCGACTGGACATATCGTACCGAGGAGATTTCTCCATTCGATCTGAAATCATCTGAAAAGGCGGAGCTTGTGTTCGAGGGTCTTGATACAGTCGTGGACGTCTACCTGAACAATTCGCAAATCTTGTTCAGCAACAATATGCACAGGTCTCATCGTATCGATGTCACCGATATGCTGCGAGGTAGAGAGAAACCTTCTGTCCTTGAGCTTAGGTTCAGAGCTGCTCCAGCATATGGTCGCTCTGAACGTGAGCGTATCGGATACAAGACGCTCAAGGTTGGAAGAGGCGTCAATTTTGGCGGGTCTGAGAGGCTCTTTGTCAGAAAGGCTCAGTATCATTGGGGTTGGGACTGGGGACCGGCCATCAACACTTGCGGTCCCTGGAAGCCCATTTACATAGAGGTCTACGAGTCACGAATTTGTGATCTCAAGGTTACCCAAGATGTTGCCCCGGACCTCTCCTCTGTGGACATCAAAGTCGAAGCCCAACTGGAGGGTCATGAGAGTATCAATGAGGTTCAGGTTCAATTACTGGACGTTGAGACAGGGGCCATCGTTGTTGATGATGAAGCGTCAAAGTCGACTAAAGGCGCTCTATCCTTTACGGTCAAGCTCGACAAACCAAAGCTGTGGTACCCTTTTTTATATGGCGAGCAACATCTTTATCGTCTACAGGTTAGCATTCCGAATCATACTGTGAGCAGAAAGCTGGGTATCAGGCGGTTGCGCCTACTGCAACACCTACTCAAGGATCAGCCAGGCACTTCATTCATATTTGAAGTCAACAATATCCGTCTCTTCAGCGGAGGCTCATGTTGGATCCCCGCGGACTTTATGCTACCGCGAGTGTCAGAGAGTATCTACGAGAAATGGATCACTCTTGCCAAAGCAGGGAACCAGTCCATGATCCGCGTCTGGGGCGGCGGAATTGTCGAGAGCGATGACTTTTATGACGCGTGTGACCGTGAAGGCATCATGGTCTGGCAAGACTTCTTATACGCATGCGGTAACTACCCAGCCCCCCCAGACTTCGTTGCCAATGTCAAGATCGAAGCAGAGCAACAAGTGCAGCGTGTTGGTCATCATCCATCTCTTGTCTTGTGGTGCGGAAACAATGAGGATTACATGTGTGCAGACGGGGATCGGTGCTGGGACGTTGACTACAGTGACACTACTGGTCCATGGGACAAGACCACATTTCCAGCACGCGAGATCTATGAACGCACTCTGCCTTCCGTGATCAAAGCATCAGGCACTGATGTCCCGTACTGGATTAGCTCTCCGTATGGCGGAAGCTTTTCCAACGACACAACGGTTGGTGACACGCACTGTTGGGATGTCTGGCATGGAAAGATGTCACCATATCAAGACTACAAGGCCTACATGTCTCGCTTCATCTCAGAATTCGGCTTCGAGTCAGCTCCCAGTCTCCAAACTCTTCACCGAGCTATCACGTCTCCCAAAGAGCGTCATGCCCAGTCGAGGACTTTTGACGTCCACGATAAAGGGCCTGGTCATCAAAGACGGTACCCAATGTACATGGGCGAGAACTATCGCTTTCGCATGAATCCTCTTAGGGACTTTGTGTACTGCACGCAGTTCCTTCAGGCCGAAGCGATGGCGTATGCTTACAACTGTTGGCGACGTGAGTTCCGAGGACCTGGAGAGGAGAACTGTGGTGGTGTCTTGGTCTGGCAGCTGAACGACATCTGGCCTGGTATTAGCTGGGCACTCGTTGATGTAGACATGAATCCCAAACCGGCATACTACATCACCAAGCGAGCACTAGATACAATGGTTGTTGGAATGGAACGAGTCGTCACAGAGAAGCCGCCTTATATCACGACTGGTTATCTCGATAAGAAGCACAAGGTGGACGTTTGGGCTGTCAATGGTCATCTGCATGAAATGAGAGTCAACCTGGAGGTCAAGGCATTTGATATCCAGAGTGGAAAGTCAGTTCAATGGAAGGACGCGGTGGCGTCAAAGGAACATATTTTGAAAAGAAACCGTTCAACTGAGCTTCTGGCTGGACTGGAAATTCCGAACCCAGATGAAACGGTCTTGGTTGCTTACATACGAGACGCCTCATCTGGAGAACAACTAGCCAGATGGGTGAGCTGGCCAGAGCCTCTCAAGTATGTTCACATGTCTTCTGATCTCAAGGTCACTACAGAAATAGTAGATGATGGATCAGCGGTCATTGTGAGAGCTAATGCACCGGCTAAAGGGGTTGTGTTGAGTGCATCTGGCAGTGATGGTAAGAACTTGGTCTTTGACAACAACTTTATCGATCTGGTGCCAGATGAGGAAGTGAGAGTCGGGGTAGCCGCCGGCCTCTTGGGTGATCACGTTGATGTTAGGTTTCTTTACGACTGGGAGCTTGAACCGGGATTTGAGTTGTGATATAACCTCGTTGGGATACATTACTGAGCACTTATCGCATCATATCGTTAGCCCCTAGTGAGGTTTATTGGGTAGCTAGAGTTATGTAAGCTCAATAGTCAAGTTCAAACTGGCTGTGCAGTTTAGTTTTAGAACACGTCGAGTGGAAACAGTGCAAGGTCTTCCAGTCAGGAAACCGAAAACTATCCGCCGAGGATTCCGGCCTCATATAGTACTAGCTATAGAGTATCAATTATTCGAAGTACTTGAGGCCCTCCAGAGCAGACTTGTCTTTAGCGAATCCAGACACTATTTATAGCAACAGAGTAGAAGGAAGCTTGGCGCTTAGCGTATGAGGGGCCTGAAGCCTCTCAGGTTCTTCAAGGTTCATAAACCAGCAAACTTCACAAGCTGGATACAGCTCAATTCGGAGAGTTGTCCAATAGTCGTCGGTAAAATGGCTTGTGTATCAGCACTGCGCTAGGCCTAGACCTGTACCACAGATTGACGACCTGCACTGATGTTTTAGTTGATAGCAGGACAAAGGTTCGGGAGCTACTAAAATATGCATATCTGCGATAGCTGGGCAATAGTGTGTATTATTACCCCACTTGGAGCAAATAAACGCACCTGAAAAGACATCGTCAGAAGCCTAGTGAGCCCCCAGCGACACTCAACTCAGTATGGTTGGGTCCACTGGCGTCTCGGTCTACACCGCAATCATGCATTTATAGTCCACAGGCCGTTCGAGACCAAATATGCACCCCAAAAGAATTGAACTGATTTGGCAGTTTAAGATCACGATAACACATTCCACGACGCACTTGTCCGTATTTATAGTTAGACCTTTTTAAAAGTACGACTCAGCCACCAAGCTCAACCTTCTTTAGCTAGCTACTTGCATGGTAGGCAAAGCATCTACATGTATTTAGCAGTAGTCAGGAGTAACTGATCGACAGACCTCAACACCTCCCATTCCTCCCCAATCCTATCTACTCGTCCTTCACTTTACCAATCGCTCACAAGAAGTCATGGCGGCCGCCGCTTTTCAAGCCGCCGGCACCATCGCTAAAATCGCCATCAGTTTGATCGAGAAACGTGAGGCAGACTCAGCCGCCCAAGATCGCCAGACTCAGATCATGGGCGCGCTGAACAGCATACAAGAAACTCTCCAGTCCACGCAGATTCAACAAGAGTACCTGGCGGATATCGAGATGCTGCACTCTTCTCTCACCTTACTTGAAGGCTGGCAAAAGTATTATCTTCCTGCAGTTCAAAACAACGATACCAGCCAGATTGACAGCTATCTTCAAGCCTTTAATAACAAGGGTGAAGGGGGTGCTGAGTATATTTGCCAGAATTTCTTCGATGTTTTAATGGGGCGGGGTCAAGCTCCGCCTGGACAGCCTGCAGCAACCCCTCTCGTTCAATTATGGCATGATCAAAGCTATGACAAGATGTACACCCCAGATGCCAATGGAGAGTACACATTCACTATCAAGAACTACCTGGATGACTTTGATACGGCTCTTGGGTGGGCGCTCAGCTGGGCGGGATTTGCTTTGATATGTCAGATCATCGCTTTACAAGGTCAGTCGGTATCTCAACTTCTCTAACCTTGTAAAAGCGCTTCGATAAGCTGACCCAAGATCAATAGACCTCGCAGACAAGAATACAACACCCGATGAGATGAAACCTGAAGTTAAGCAGTTCACGGACCAATTCACTGCCAATGCAAATGATGTCTTCAACATGGCATATGACCGATTTCCGCCATTCGTCAAGAAATTCAAGCTCAACTACCAGGACGAAGGGTCCAACCTGACCAATTGGTTCAGAATGTGGCGTAACGGTTCCCACGTCAAGAACTATAACCCAATAGCAGGCGGACCAAACCCACTGATAGAGGTTGGCCAAAGCTTTTTCACTGGGACAGTCTTCGAGGTCTACCCAGCGGCATGTGACGACGCGGAAGGTATTTACCCCGAGGTAGAGTTCAGATTCGACGAAACAGACCACCCGCTGAAGGGTCTCGCGACGATTTATTCTCGAGCTGGTGGCCTGCCTCTTCTTATGTACGAAATCGAAGGACGGAAGGGCTTGACGACGGCAACAGATCCAACTGATACCGGGGGTCCAGGGGCCAATGAGAAAGTCAGCTCACTTTCCCAAGTTACTTTCAATGTATTGCCTGTGAGCACCCAGTATTCGAACACCGATGCCCCTGCATTCGTCCTTTTATTGAGTCAAGGTGTTGATACTCGGGGATGGGCTTGGGATATCGGGAGCGCTTTTCCCCTGGCGTACTGGATCTTACGCGACGATGGAGCTATGCAGTCAACATGGATGAGAACAGTTGGTAGTCCAGAGCTGCCTCCTGGCCAGCAGACACTAGCGGCTGGACCTAATCCAGTAGATGATGGGCAGCACCCATCGCATTGGATGGTATAACTGAGCTTAATGTAGAGACACACGCTCTCAACTATAAGCCTCAACTACAAACAATACATCATGAAACTATGGGCCTAGAGATGACAGGGTATAGGATAAGTAAAAGTAAAAGTGGGAGAACAGTAGGCAATGGACATGTAAAGAGATATTCCAAATGTTAGTTTTGCTTAACAAGTTTTACTTCATCTCCCAGTCAACATAGTCTACTTGTTACATATTTTAGCTTCCCCTCTCCATCAGAAACCAGCCCTGGAGCAACATCTATTGATCCACGAGTTGCCTTTTTTCAAAGCTGCTTAAACCATTAATCTGTGGTCTCAAGCTTAGCTCTAGCTGCTTAGGCAGAACGAGTTCCAGTGGGCTGGCCAGCAGGAGGGGTTCCACTTCCAGAAGGAGCTTGACCTCCCTGGCCGCCACCGCCGCCTCCACCAATACCACTGTCCACAGCATGGCCACCATCGCTAGCCAAGTATCCAGCAACACCGTAGTACTCATCCGAGGTGTAGTCCGCAGTGGTGTTGATACCAATCTGAATCCAAGCGAAAATTCCATCTTGGACAGAGTCTCCCAGGTAAACATACTGAGGGAAGGGGTCATAAGACTCATCGGCCTGGAGAACAGACCACATATCCTCCTCGTTAGTGGTGACCTCAACAGTGTTGGTGTTGTAAGGAGCAAGCGCTTCGACCTCCTCGCGGAGATCCTCGGGCCAGAAGAGCTGTCCGATGTGTTGAACAGGACTGTTATAAACCTGGATTGTGCCGTTGGACGACACCGATGCATTGGCGTGGGTAAGGAGATGAGTATGAGTAGCGCGTCCCTCATAATGACCAGGGAAGATAGTCTCGAACTGAACAACACCATCGTGGTCGGTGACCTGAATACCACGAAGGAAAGTGGTGTTCAGACCAGCTTGGGAGCTAACGCCGGAGTAAACGCCAGTGGCATTGCAGTTCCAGACGTCGGTGGCCAAATTGGGGACTCCACCGCATGTAGAAACATCGACGTATTGGACTTCGAGGAACAGAGGCACTCCGTCACAGAATTCTGTTTCGATGACGTTGGATCGCAGGTATTCGCCGACGATGTAGTAAGGACCGGCGGTGATCTCGGGGGATAGGATACAGCTGGAGTTGGCGCCAAAGACGGTCTCGAGAGGAGTGAACATGTTGTTGCTCGAGACTCCAGTCTTGTTGTGGTTGACAGCCTCCCACTTGACGATATCATCTTCATCGCGTCGGTGCTTCTTGGCCGCTATTGAAAAATGTTAGTATCGGAAAAGAAGTCGAAAGGGGGTTTTGAGCATACCAGTCTTGATACCAAGTCTCTTGCGGAGCTTCTCAACCTTCTCTGCTCGACGAGCAATGGAACGAGCCTTCAACTCCCGTGCATGCAGAGAACTAGAGCACGCATCCAAGGATCGCTGTCCCAGGTTGGCGATAGTGTCGCGGGTCTGGATCTGTCTCTTAATCTTCTGATGATCATGCTTCTCACCCGGATGAGCAGAAACAAGACCAGCGAGAATGAGACCCACTGAAGCGAGGGACTTGAGAGAAACCATGTTGAACAAAGGATTGATGAAAGAATTGATGAGTGAGAAGGTTGTAAAGAAGCATAATGAGACGCGATTAGGCTAGCTTTTATATATAATACACTCCATCGGATTGGTGGCCCGGAGAATTACAGGCTTGCACGTCCGTTACGCAATACCCATTCGAGTGGATCATTCGCCTCAGCCTTGCGTGGCGGCATAATGAAGCATTCGCGTTCACTTAGACCTCCCACAACCCGAAAATTATGTGGAGTTTTCGGCATTTTTTCAAGGTTACGGGAGCCAAACGTCAGCGTGCGCCACGGAAACATGTGGGGGAAGTAATCCGAAATTCAGAGGCGATTACTGGTTGGGATACGGATGCACAGCCATCGGAATCAAGGCGGTCTTGGTCATTCCCTGGCATTGTCAAAGAGCGAAGGACTTGTTATTCTATTTCTAACAGTTACGTAGCGGTGAGACTAACTCTCACCATGAGCATGCTTGAAAGCCTCTATCATGCGCTGAGCCCCGTCGTCTGCATACATCATGTCTTCCATGTCAATACTGCTCTGGATATGCTCATGAGCTCTAGGTCGCATCTCCTCCTCATAAGCAACAATCGCGCGGCCTAGAGCTTCTGCATCAGCTTTCTGATCATAGCTTCCTTCAGAAACCCCAGTTTCAGTAATTATACGGTCGAATAGCACGAGCGCGTCATACATGGCTTGGTTCACGCCTTCACCATTTGGAGTAGCGAGATGCGCGGCGTCTCCGAGCAAGACAACGCCTGGAACGCGTTTCCATCTAGATCGGCCATCGTGTACATCTCCCTCATTAGACAAGAACAAGGTCTTGTCGAGGCGATAAAGCGGCCACGGTCTCCATGGTCCCTCAGATGCCTCGATTAGACGTCTCAAGTCTTGTGTCCAATTATCGTAAAAGCCTCCAGGTCCAAGCATTGTTTTTCGCGCTTTGTCCATATCGTTTGGATCAGCATCACCACCAGGACGCGTCAAGGACTCAGGTGCCACTACGCCCATGTAGATCCGGTATGAGGCATCGGATAATTGTTGGATGGCGAGAGTGGATTTGGCACTCATCGCCATGGCTGTTCCTTTGCCCGCTATTTGTTGCGCGAGTTTGTATTGGGCGTTGTCCGGGGATATTCTGCCTTCAAGGAACGATTTACCAGAATAAACAGGCTTGGCGCCAGTGACCTGCGAGTAGTGTTAGTCCGTGGGTCTGATTAATGTCAGTCATTGATACTCACAAGAGAGCGCACTTTGCTCCAAGCACCATCTGCTCCGACAATGAGTCGAAAGCCACTCTCTGTCGATCCATCGCGAAAGTTCAGAGCCAAATCACGCGTTTCTCCATTCTCTTTGCTATCAACAACATCCAATATCTTGCCCCAGCGAATACGATCAGTTGGCAAAGAATTAAGTAACAACTGCCGCAACTGCTGGCGATCGATCTCTGGTCTATCACCGCCATCATCGTCTCCAAACGAAGCCCGAAACTTCCCTTGAAAGTCCATCAAGGTCATTGTCGTTGCATCATATCGAGCCAAAGACTTGAACTGCTCGTCAAGGCCTGCGCGACGGAGCGCTTCTTGGCCTGAGTCTCTGTGGATGTCGAGCGTACCGCCTTGGCTTCTGGGGGTCGAAGTTGGGGAGTCATGGCGCTCAAAAACGACGTAATTGATGCTTGCGGTATGGAGCAGACGTGCTAACATGAGGCCGCATGGGCCACCGCCGATAATTGCGATTGGTGGAATTGTGGAGGCTCCCATAGTCAAGTGTTTAAAGGCGTTACAGGACCGAAAAGTAGTAGAGATGAGTCAAGCTGTTTATATAGATGCGTGTTGGCTATGTTTTATAATCAATTATTGAGTATACATTGCGACGCGAAAAACAATAAAATTTGATGCCTCCCGATCTTCCATGCACGGTAACATCTTGAGAACGTGATAGGTTAGACATACGCGCAACTAATCGTTCGGGGGGGGATAAAGCCCGAGGAAGTCTCGCGCGATGATGTCACGATCCAATTTTTGGTGTTGTTTCGGGCTTTTCTATTTTCCGACTTGTAAATTGTTATCGATACGTGATGATCACAGCCCTCCCGAATAGCGGGTCTTAGTTATTCCGGGTCTTGGTGTTTATCACATCATCAAGACCCACTCTAGGAATTGATGTTGCATGCCCTTCTGGATGCCCTCTCATGCATCTAATGCACCTAATGCAGTGATTTGGCATTAAATACTTCTAGTTATTGCCTATAATATCCGGTAGTTAGTAAGAATAAATTTTGTTTAATTCCACCTATATTAAATCTTTATTCTCTTTGCAGTTATAAAGTCTTTTTCAGGATGTACCTTGCCAAAAGTGATTGGTTTACCCTACAGAGAGAAGTGAATACGAAAATGGCCACGAACGCATGAACGACCTAGACACAGCCACAGAGATAAGATACCAAGCCACACTATGCCGAGCACCGCCCAGACGCAAACAAGGTTCTATTATTAGACTGCAACGATCCTCAATTGACCAATTTATTACAATGTCTTGTGCACAGAGCATGGGACAAGTGAAGCACAGCTTAAAACACTTTTATAGAAGAGAACAAGTGTTGATCTCGCAGCAGAGAGAAGCAAGTTGAGTAGCTGCAGGACTACGAACTGCTCTTTATTTCCTAGTTCTTGATCTCAATCACCTCGCTCCTCGTCTCACGCTTTGGGGAGCGTTCCACAAGTGGCTTCAAGCCTGGTAGCGCGACAACAGTAATGGCAAGTGCCATCTCAAGCATACTCATAGGATCTAGGGAAAAGATGTCAGAAGCTGAATTGGTATTGCCCGAGAGAGGGGCGACTTACAAACAAGGTTCTCTTGGCCAGTGCCGACCTTAAGAGTGACAAATCGTACAATAGTAGTGCAGATGGTCAGAGCTCCAAGCACGAAAGTAGCAGTGACACCCTTGGAAGGCTGGAGAACACCCTGGACCAGCAGGATGAGAGGGAGGGCGTAGACTAAAGATTCGATTAGTGTCTGGTAAATCGCGACATGCAGAAGGAAACGTCAACATACCGGCAAGATAACAGGCCAAGTTCAGGGTAAAGTTGAGAATGAAGGGCTCTGGTGCATAGAAGACACTGCAAGCACCCTCCTCCTGAGACCACTGAACAGAAACATCCTTTCCACAGAAGAAAGTGTCATCCCAGAGAATTGCCATGTATGATGCGCAAACAAAGGCAGTGATGCCGTATAGAGCCTTTCGCATGCCGGAGCTCATGCCGGTAGAGGGGAGGAAGTAGGCCCAGTAAAACGCAAGCATGCTCATCTTGGGGAAACCCATGCCGACATCGTAGAAATAGTTGGAGGCGAAGGAGATCTAGGTAGACGAGTTAGTCGCGTGATGTATTTGAAGTGTTGAGGTGACCATGCCTTGGACAGCTCAACAGACGTCTCATACTCATCCATGACACCCATCTGGAAAGTCAGAGTGTCGCAGATGATGAGGGCGAGAGCATCGACGGCGGATAGAAGCAGCAGGTAATCGGACCAAGTCAACTTCTCACGCGCACGGAAGTGACGCGCGTAGATTCGAAGGCCGACGAAGACATAAGAGGCTGCTAGCAAGATCCATTCCGAGATCTAAACAATCGTGAGTACACAACCTAACACAAGGACTGACAGTTGTAGTGACCTACCATACAGTCCTTTCCATCGATGAAGAACGCCATTGTGAAATCCGATTGTCTTCCACTTCAAAAACAACGGGAAATAAAATGGTGCACTTGCGGCAATAGAGAAAAAGAAAACGAATTAAGGTTTACAGGACTGCAGGTATACTTTAAAATTTCCCAGTTCATGGTGCTGACCTTGTTTAATGCGCCGCATGCTTACAGCACCTCGGCTACAGAAGAAAAAAAAGAATAGCAGCATCGAACGAGATGCTGCATAGAATGTAACAGTAAAAGGTTCCATGGGGTGAGTTTTGCCCGCTGCAGCTCTACGGCGCAAGTCGGGCCAAAGCAGCTTTACGGGATTTTGATTGACAAAATGGCAGGGGTTGGCACTTGACATGGGGGCTAAAACTGGAGGGTTTGTAACCGAGAAGTGGTTCTTGGTCGGGTTGGAGTTCCGTTGATATGCAAACGAGAACAAACCTGGGACCAACGGATGTAACATGGGAAAGCATTTGGACAGGGGGAGATGTTGAGACGATGTGTGTGTTGGTTAATCTTTGGGTTTTGGGATGGAGGGAGGGAGTCTTTTTTGTTTACGCACCAATAAGGGATTTATCGTATCTGTCAGTAATTCAAGGTTCTCACTACGTTTTAACAAAACTCTACACTAAACTTAAAGGGAAAGTCAAGAATTCATACATCATGATCTGATCTATGGTAGACCTGTTGTATTCTATGTGTATATTTATCTATTATAAATAAACTGGGCTAGTCATGACCAGCTGTCGCGTCACTCTTATTCGCGGCCATTTCCCATTTTGTTGATCCACCTGCATATCTAATGCAACGCTTACACCCATCCTACCATCCACATCCACACTGGCATTTATCTTACAGCACACTCACTCACTGGCGTCCCGAATTACCCTGCCAGTCACCGTCTTCTCTTCGCTGGTAGGTCACACTTATGCGGGCCGACTTGTAGATACCTTGAAGGTTGGTCAGCTCCACTTCACTGCCGGAGTCTTCTTCAGCCCCCGCCGCCACGCGAGCCGTGGAGGCGTACTGTTCTCTTTGGTGGTCACGGCCGCTGGACAGCTTGTTGAAGTGACTCGATGCTGTCACTGTACCTGAGTGCTTGTTGTAGCCTGAGCCTGTTTGTGTGGTGTTTTGCTTGGATGAGCGCAGGCCGAGGCCGTGGAGGAGGGATTTGAGCGCGGGGAGAGATACGACGACGATTGCGGCAGCGATCTCTGTCATTGAGAGGACGTCTGTTATCATTAATAAGAGGCGAACTTGTATAAGTATTGAGAAAGAGGGCTTGACTCACAGACATTGGTCCAGGCGTGAATTGCTTCGACGGTCGCAAATCTTCCGATGCTTGCTCCCAATGTGATGAGTCCAGAAGCAAAGATTGCAACGAGACCTGCTTTGTAACGTCTACTGAGCTGTAAACCAAAAAGAAGCGGAAAAGGCAGTGCAAATACTACATCATCAATATTAGTAAATTCTTAAATATAAATCCACTGACATGGACATACCAAGCATGTCAGAGATGAGATTCATAACCCAGTCAATTCGGAAGACAGTCTTTGAGTCAAAAGTACTGCATTTTCCATCAAGCTCCCAATTGACAGATACGTTGGCGCCGCACCAAAACGTATCCAGAAAACAAGTCGTAAGCATAAATGACCCCGTCAACGCAGTAACTCCATAGAGAAACTTGCGTAGCAGCGGTAACGTCTGAGGAATAAGCTTAAAGTAAAGCGCCAACAACGCCAGCTTCGGAAAGTAAACTCCTGTATCGTAGAAATAGTTTCCCGCAAACGACACCTTCATCAACGTGATCTGGTCCTCAATACTCCGCGGCGGTGCACTCGGATCATATTCGTCCATTCCTCCCAAGTTGTACGCAGCCGTGTCGGTCCCGAATAACGCAGCGGCATCGAGAAGAGAGACGACGAGAAACCAATCGCTCACGGTGAGACTCTGGTGTTGTCGAATTGTTCGAAGGGCTAATCGAGCGAGCACGAGGAGTGTTGATGTTCCGAAGAGCACGGCCTCGATGGGCTGCATCGTAGATCGCGGTTAGCAAGCGAGTCATGGTCCTGATCTTGCCAAGACATGCAGATCTTTGCTCAGGCCAGATCGGAATGGTAACTTACCACCACGGCCTCTTTAGCGACACCAGCCATATATCAAGATATAAAGCAGACAGTTCAACTCACAAACGAAAAGATTCGAAAATTGAAGACTGAGATTCAGGTCTAACGAGATGGGGTTGGCGTGAATTAAATGAAAAGCCGAAGCATTTCATCGGTGACGTCCTGCATACAGCCTGTGTGCTGCGGTACTGGTTCCGAAATCAGCACATGAGAACCATTAACATTACACTACAGCACAATCCCAACAAAGTAGCATCATAATATTTCACAAAAGCATCCAGTGCCGGGGCAGGCACACACACCACAAATGCCCGGGCCTTTTGTGAGACGGGTATTGTATGCAACTGGCTAAAAACTGTCAAATCCAGGGGTAAAGTGGTCAATGTCAGATCGCTCCACAACGCCACCAGATACAGGGCTGCGTTGGTTTACAAAGAACCGATGAAGCATACTTTTCTGGGAAAGATGCATGCACTGATCCGAATCACTCTATCATTAATCTCAACATGCAGCTGTAAAAAGCAGGGATTCGAAACAGTCGGCGGAAAACGGAGCTTATTGGACAGGAGAAAAAGAAAGTAACTTCCGGCAGGACTCTCCTTCGGCCCTTTGACACGCACTGTGAGTAACTGATTTTCATGCGTCTGCGGCACAGCTCGAGAAGATTATACGCTGGAGATAACAAGTACCAATTGATGGGATGTGGTGGTGCTGGATCTCGAAGAGGGAGCTCGGAGGGACTTCCCCAAGAGATCGACACGCCAGAAGGAACCGGCAGAGATTATGATCTCTGTAGCCAAGACGTGATGGGAGCATGGGTATTGGCTAATGTGCTGCTAACCGAGGAGTCTCGGGCCGTAGGGGTTTATTGGTTGCGTGCCGTTTTTTCCGAGATCTGAAACGGGGAAAAAAGGGCGCTCGAGTGTGAATCAAGCTTTGCTGCAAGAGGTTTATTAGGAGGGAATTGTGCTTTTGATCAGCGGTGAATCGTCGCTTGGGAATATCTCCACGATTGAAGCGTAGATCACTGGGACCGTGAACTTGGCTCTTGGGACAGTCTTAAAAGTGCCATACTTAGCAGCCGACAAATTACATGCAAAACATCAAAAAGCAAACACAATGGGCTGATGTTGTTGACAATCGTGTGATGCCCCAAAACCAACCAGTCTCAAAACCGTTTAGTCAACATTATAAAACCTCCTGCTAAACACTGGTCGACTGAAACAATCCCAGGCCTGTTCCCACTTCGTTCTAGAGCTTCACGACGTTACAATTTTTAACCTTAGCTGAAAAGCTTGTCTTTAGCCTTTGGCAACGGGCGGGCGCAAGACTCCTTGCCTCGTTTGTCTGGACCAGTGCCGAGATTGCAAGCTTCGGACATTTCTCCGTCTGCATTTAATCCCCGGTGGCGAAGTGGTTTTGTTGTTTAAAGTCTTAAAGGTGGCTCTATACGTGGTATCTTGAATGGAGATTTGTCGAGTTTTCCGCAGTGAGGCTTTTGACGAATCCGCTGCGGCTGAAGGCGAGGCTACATCGGGGTCTCGGGTTCGCATTCTACAGACCCGAGTCTTGCCGCAGAAGCAAAAACTTTGGATAAAATGGCATGTCAAAGTATAATGCGGAACCGGGTAACTTTCGAAAAGCAAGCATTAGAAAGTGTCAAATGGATTCCAAGCACCCGATATCACCTCGCAGAGGTCTGACGTGCCTTGACAGCCGAGTGACACCGTAGGTTAACGCATTGTCTGGAAGAGTCGGTCTATCCTTCCCCTTCGGTATTCTAAAAGGCCAGATGTTTATATACAGGCGAGTAGGTATTCTCCATGACCCAGGTGCGATACTAGGTAGGCAGCAGCTCCATGAATGGGCCTACCAGAATGGCTATCGTTCTGCAGCAGCAGGGGTCCAATCAACAGGCTCGAGAGGATTAAGGGAGCCTGTCAAATGGATTGGGCATTAGCGTGGTACTCCGTTAACCCCAAATCCCCTAACCCCCTCCACTTGGCATATATCGAAAACTCCTCATCCTCCTCTGACTGGGCTTAGCAGCTGTCCTCTGCCTTGCAGAAGCCCTCAAACGTACCCCTAGAAAGGAAAGTCTACCATGAAAGCTATCCCTACTCTATACGCAGGGACATTTATCGCGCCATTATTTGACTGTTTCGAGCTTGAATAGATGAGCCGACACCTTTATGCTAGACAAACATCGCGAGGCTTCTCGACCGCTGTGAGCAACTTAGCGCAGTGACTGGCGAAGTAAGCACACAACACTTCAGCACCCAGAAAACCCCGAAAAACTCTATCAGCTTTGGAGTGTGTTGCCTGAGTCTAAGTGACACTGTGTCATAGGGTGCCATAGCCTATAGGTCAAGGTTCACTAAAACTTAAACTTTGGATGGATGCCCTGATGATCCATGTCCCTGCAGTTCATGATCCAGTGTCTCTTTGTCATTGCAGATTCGAAATAACGTGTTGACGAGGCGCAGGAGAACCTTTTCAGTGTCTATCGGTGTTATAAGTTGCTCGGCCAGCCCTGAGCGATGTGACATCTCGTCTTTATAAGGTTTGACAGCTCACCGCACTAATCGCCCGCCAGATCAGCCGCTGATGCTTCCCCACCATCATGACCGTTGGTAATTTCCCAGTGCGCATGTACACTGTATTTGCATGAGTAGTATGATGATCTGATGCACCTTGTGTGGCTTGAAACGATCACAGGGTAGTGGGCTGTCTCAATAGTGGTGTGTTGTCAATCAACTTAGGGGATCCCCTCAATAATCTGTCATTCCTTGGTTTGAATATCCCCGAGGGCTGCCAGTGGTAGCTTGTCAGGAATGCCACAAGATGGCTACGCTATGGTGCTCTTGTAATATGTGAGGCAGCCTAAACTTTAACCTAACGGCCAACACTTATCTCTGGAGCTGAGATGACCATGCAAGTTTGGTGTCCTTGGATGGAGCCTCACAAAATATATTAAACTGCTATGTTCTTCAAGGCATGTTGTTGCAGAGCAACATACATTTCTACCTCTTGTCCGCTGAATCGATCGGCACCTCCCTCCAGATTTATAACACTATGGCTACGAGGGAGTTACTTATCGTCATTCTAAACCACACCAATGAGGAGCTCATTGCAGAGCCCGAATGGCCGACTCTCAACCACGGCCAATGGACCAAGGCGCCAGATATACAGCCGCCGCAGACAATCCTAGCAGGCGAGAGCGGCATGCTGCGCTGCAAGTCGAGTCACATAGGCGGAGGCGTTGACGGTTCGATCACATACCGCATCGTCGGATTCGAAGGGAGGAACGAGGTCGCGTTCATGTGGAGTGTCCCGTATGTTGGGGCAAACAAATTTGACGCCTGTTGTGCAGTCTCTGACTTTACGGTTGAGATCTTGGGTGGGCGGGGTAAGGAGGCTGTTGTTGTTTTTGTTTTTGGTGAGTCTGATACTTGTCCGATGGTATTGAAGTCTAATGCTCTTGTAGGACCGACCAAGGCGGCAGATGTGAGCCCGGGTGATGGTGTGTGGGCAGCTGTGACTAGATATCCTGTTGAGTGTGCCAAGAGTCTTGTAGGCGGCTTTAACCACAATTGAATCGAAAAAATGTCATTGCATTGGTGTGTGATATGGAAGTTATTTTGTGGTGGTCTGAGTAAGACTTGCAAGGTAATATTAAGTGCATGCGGTAACTAAGTTCTGTCTGCTGGTCTAAGCTCTCTGCCATGAGCCTCAACTGCAAATAACGCATCTGTGCATGCTGCAACAAGTTCAATCTGTTTAGGTTATGGAATATTCCGTGAATCAAAGAAAGTGTGTACTTCGGCTTCCGCCGTTTGTGGCTGCTTACTCCAAGAGATGAACGTTGCCCCGCCTGCACCCTCCCCATGTTAAAACGGTGTGAGATGGATTGTAGCCTAGACGTTGTCTGTCGCTTCAACATTTCGCTGATAACCATGGACTTTGGGATCTCCTCTTGAGTGCCAGAATGATTAGCCCTCCATGTAAAGATTAGAATGGTTCATACTTACTTGGCAAGCTTCTCCGCGTGTTGCTTTATATCAGTCTTGGTCTCGTCTAGCTTGATATAAGTACGGAAGACGTATATACCCTGCGTTTGGTCGAGTTAGCTCTGTCGTGTTTAGCTTAACGTCACAATGACTCACGAGAACGCCACTCAGAAGATGGAGAAACCACGCAATGAATGCAAACGCAAGGGCCGTCCTCCACGAGCCGCAACCCGCCGCGTCAACATTCACAGTCCCAATTGGCCCGACTCGCCAAAAGCGACCCCAGTAGTAGCCCCAATAATTGTAGTACCAACCCGCAGAGCAAGTGTGACTGCCGGTTCTCTTTAAAAGCTGGTTAGTGGGTGTTGCTGGCTGCGCCGGTGACGAGATCTTACCGTCTGGAGCAAGCAGTATGCCACGAGCCACATAACAAACATGACAAAGTCAAAAGGAAAGCCTAAGAACATGGCCTTGAACGGTGGACAGAAGCAGATGGAATGCATAATGCCGAGGCACGCGACGACGATGGTGTAGATGATGCGTCCGTCGACCTGCGCTTCCGCGATGCCCGCGAGGTAGCAGAAGCGCGAGAGAATGCCCAGGACGATTATGGCGGAAGAGAGCTCGGAAAGACGGAGGATAACAGAGACGACTTTATGTGTGACGCCGGTTTCTGCCATTTTGGACGAGTTGACGTTGAAGATGTAATGTTGTAGGTTATGTCAAGCGAACTTGATGGTCTTGCAACTCAGATTATCATGAGACTGCAGAGCGAACAGTGCTGTATATACTCATGAAGCGGCTGGAAAGTCGCTGTACTCGACGTCATTATGACACAAGTAATCTTTGCATCGGATTTAGGATGTTTCGCTGGGCTCAGTGTTGTGCTTCGCGGCTGCTGTATCATATGACAAAGAGTTTCAGCCACCTCAAAGCAACTTATTGAAGTGGCATGGCTAGCATGGAATAAGACACTGTCATGTCTGGTCAGATACCACCATCGCATGCAACAAGACGCAACTGACAAAACATATCCTGCGTGTTCAGCCGCAAGCCACTTACGAGATATGAGCTGTTGATCAAGGTCAATGATGCTCAAGATGAAGGTGGCCTGGTGGATATCGGGCCAGACTCTAACGAGGTCTACTTTGTCATAACTGCGCTATTTGATGCACTTGGTCACCCTTTGATATCATCTTGATGATTTAACTCGATTGCAGTTAGTGAACTATCCTCGGGTAGTCTTTGACAAGTGCAATGCAGCCGTGGGTTTTCCAAAATACAAGCTAATCCCAAAGGCTTTCACTATAACCAGCTAAACCCCATTGAAGCTCCCCAGACAAACAACTAAATGCATATCCAGGACTGGCTGTTAGGCCTGCTTTTACTCACTCCGCCTTGGGTGGGGTCTTGTTTAGTGGCATCAGAGTTGTCGAAGGGCGATAGTTGGGGTACGCCAAAAGCTGCCGTCCTGAACTTGGGCCTCTTTTCCCAGCAACATAAGCATACCAGTCCGTCCATCCAACGTTGCTCAGGGCCATGTGTAGATCCTTCAACTCCTTGTTTTCGTCAAAAACTGGAAGCGTCTGGACATAGAGCCCAGCAGAGTGTCCGCCTCCAGTCATGGTGATTTTGGAGAACTGGAGGCCGCCTACTCTGCTGAGTGCTCGCGATGGAATGTGGATGTCATTCCACCCGGGACCGCCGTGCCATCCCAGCGAGTCGCTCTTTTCGCGGCCATCGACCCAGACTTTAATGTTGTGAGTGTAAATTTCTTCAACGCGAAGCATCAATCCCACTGCAACTTCGACGAGGGCAACATCGCCCACCACGCCCTTCTGAGTGTAGGTATCCTTGTTCCTGACCTCCTTCTCGAACTCGACACCAGTTTCTGTTTTGGCTTTTGCTTCCGCCTTTATCCCCATGTAGTTACCTCCAGCTGAAACCTCCAAGGCGAACTCTGCCTTTGCATACAGCTTGGTTGTAGTAGTCTCTACGCGTTCCTTTTCGATGTTGGTGACGATGCTGTTCTTGGGGAAGTCTCTGATCCTTGCAACAGAGGGAACCCATTCAATTGGCTTGTACACAACAATATCTCCAGTGACGTTCCACCAGCCACCGCCGGCAGTGCCTCCCCAGGTGCTGTCGAGGCGGGGCAGGATGTAGTAGGCTGGGAGATCAGGCAGCGTGTCGTTGCTGATGCCGAACCATTCCTCAAGCTGCTCGTGACTCATTCGCACGTCACCATAACATTGATCAGAAAGGGGGATTCGATGGCTTTCAACGTCACCATCGTTGTAGTAGTAGGCACCATTGCCATCTCTCTTGACGCCGTTGAATGTAAAGCTCATTGTAGAATAGTGTGGTATAGAATAGGAACTATGAAGAAATGTTGAAATAGTAGATTGGTGTAAGTAAAGAGTTAATGTTAAACTTGTACAGCTTGACCTAGCTCTTTTATACCTGTGGTACTCAGATATTCCCAGCCTTTACCTTGCTTTGCAGAAATCCGACATCTGTGAGAATGACTGCGATCAGCATTTTCCATACCGGCAGTTCCAAGCTTGCAAATGCCGATCATGATGTAAGAAAACTTGAGCAACCCATTATGGTGCTGATTGCCAGTGATCGTCCGGCGAAGAAAGCTGAAGATTTCAGCTGTCAGGGGTTCTGCTGACGCTATGTAACCCACGATGATCAAATACAAGCGAATGAAATAGCCAGTGATAAGTATCTCCAGCAATATTCACACGCACGGATGCAGCATCTACGGAAAAACACATTACAGGAAGTAACTATCGATTGTCTAGTGCTGATAGGTCCCTAATCGAAAGCTTTGTGCTTCACCGCTCGCCGCTGATTAGTCCACTGTGATACAGATTTGGAGTTAGTCTACCTACTATAACTGGTCTCGAACATCCGTGTTGACTTGGCCTGCATAAATGAGACAAGTGTTTAGACACAATGACCTCACCGACCTGTCCTATCAAACAAGTACCGGATTCCTTGCGCGAATATTCTGTATTCTACATACATATCATATGCGCTAGTGTGCCGTGTCTCAGAAACAGGCTGTAAGCCAATGAGGGAGCAGGTACTTGTCAACGATCTGCAGCAGCTAGAGCGGCCCGTCGTACTAAAGAAGACCTGGATCGACACAATTGTGCATAGTTATTGAGCTACTGACAGTTGTTCAACTTGTACTAAAGTATATTGTAATCGAAATGAAATATTTGCCAAGCCCGATTACAGTCATATAAAAAAATCCCGAAACAAATAACCCTAAGCCTTCATCCTTTCTTTCTCGCTGGTAATAGACAATGCCTTAGTATCACTCGATGCTTCGATAGCAACTTCATCATCAAAGAGAGCTGAGATCTCCTCCAGGGTCATTCCCTTGGTCTCCGGGAAGAACAGGGCGAAGATGATGGCACAAATAATTGCAAACGCCGTCATGATCAGATAAAACCTCCAACCAATGGTTTCGAAAGCAGTCGGTGCAGCCTCGAGAAGAGTAAGAGAGCCAACGAAGAGACCGGCACAAGATATCGCAAATCCTTTTCCTCGAAGATGGGTCGGCCAGATCTCAGAGCCGTAGACATAAGTCGAGGCATCCATGCAGGTGGCATAGAAGGTGAGGTGCAGATATAAGAAGAAGACACCAGCCGAATTACCAGCTTTATTTGTCGTGCCTCCATACACAGCGACCATGATGCTTACACCAAGAAGCGAAATAGCACAGCCAATGAGACCCGTGACCATCAACCATTTTCTTCCGACGTAGTCAAGGAGGACGGCGTTAATGGCGTTGCACACAAGTCCTTCGGTCAGCCATCCAGCCGAGAGAGCAAGACTTGCAGAAGCACCATGTCCGAGAGCTGCATACAGTGAAGGTCCATAATTATTAATGACAGTCGTTCCCGTAAGCTGTCCAGCAAGAAGAGTAGTGAAGCCAATGAAAGCTCGTTTCCTGTAATGAGGCACGGTGAAGAGTGAGGCCCAAGAAGATGGCAAATGACGTTCAAGCTCTACCTGAGCACGGATCTGGGCAAATTCGGCCTTGGCCGCATGGTTGTCAGGGTCACTTGGGTCTCTGTAAATGCGCTGCAGAACAGCCTCGGCTCTTTCATGCTGATCGTTGTCGATAAGCCATCGGGGAGACTCGGGAATGAAGTAGACACCGCATGCTAGAATAAGCGGAGGCAAGCATTGAATGGCTAGAGGGGGACGCCACTGAGCACCGTCTGGGTTGACGAAGTAGAAGCCGAATCCGACCCAAGCCGACGATGAGTATCCGAACAAGATGGAAACACCGTGGAGACCAACGAGGAGGCCACGAGCATGAGGAGGCGCAGCCTCACTCTGCCATAGAGGCACAAGCATGACGAGTCCACCGATAGCCAGGCCCGTTAGGAATCGTGACACAAGATACATGGCCAAGTGGACAGATCCAGCTTGGAGACCACCACCAATGATAGCGAGTACGCTAGCCAAAAACATGGCCTTGCATCGACCGAACTTGTCAGCGACGGCTCCAAAGCTCAAGGTGCCGATGAGGCCACCGCCCTGGAAGAGGCCGTTGATTGCGCCAATAAGAGCAGCTGCATTGCTGGCGGTGTCGAGACCGAAGTAATGCAGGAAGGATGGTTGGCCGAGGGTTGAGCCTATGATGGCGGAGCAGTATCCGTAGGTAATGCTTCCAAAAGTGGCAAAGGCGATGATCTGTTGATAAAGAGGTTAGTTGTCGTCTAGTAATATGATGGAGTAGAACGTACGAGAATATTATAACCACTAAGTGGTTTGCCGCGAAACTTTACAAGTGCCATGCTGTAGTATCACAAGTTGATTGCTGCAAAAGGTGATGTTGGCAGGTTCAAATACTCCTACCATCGCCATGGCTTGTCTCATGCACCCTTAGCTATTAGATGCTTATCTAAGACACTGGTAAGGGACGGTTCGGCAATAGACTATTGACTGCATCTATACAGCTATTGGCATATTTTGTGCATAGCTAATGCTAATGGCTGCACGGCTGTACGCGGCTGAATTTAGCCTTGTCTCTCTTAACTTTTACCTGGAAGCTGTCAATGACGGCGGTCCGAGGAACACCTACATTACTTGTCTATGATGATCACAATGACTGAACATCTCTACTGGGCCTAGTCACCATAGTCTTTCAATAACAGCCTGTGTAATTCCGGATTAAAAGTCTTCGTATAGCCGTCCTGGCCTTCAATTCTTAGCGTGTAACTGACCTTGTTAGCTTGGAGAAGCATGAAGCCAGATAAGGGAAATGGAGAAATACATCACGTGTGGCCTATAACCCCGCTCCAATGTATGTTGTTTTCTCAATCTACCCATTTCTACCAATATCGGTACCATGAGATCTCAGGTGACGGTCTCTGGAAAGCCGAGGCAGCGGTCAGCTTTAGCTTGCAGCACATGTCGCACCAAGCGGGTCAAGGTAGGCCTAACTGTTAATGGCAGACAAGATGTCTATGACGCTAAAAACGGATGTAGTGTGATGGCCAACGGCCTTGCTGCTCAACGTGTAACACAGCTGGTGAGGTCTGTGAATACACGACCCAGGACAGTAATAGAAAGTAAACAACTCTGACCATTGACGCTGAACTCTGAAAGAAGAAGTAATAAGCGTCTAACTATTATCACAGGCCCCCAAGCAAGCGTTATGTCGAGGCGCTCCAAGAAAGGATCAGAACATTGGAAGCACAAATCGAGCGGTTTCAAAATAACCCTGGAACTCAGGATAGACTTCCATCGAGCTCTATCGAAGATAACTACAGTAATTCAGAGGGCGATTCCCTTCCTGAGGATTCGAGCTACAGGTCTCCGATTAAGGACATAAGCGACCGACTTGGAGCCCTCAACATTGGCGAAGATGGCCAAATCCATTACTTTGGCTCCAGGAGTAATTTCTCACTACTGAAAAACAGCCCTGTAGCAAGTTCAACAGTCTCATCGCGTGAGCTGCAGAAACAGGCGGCAGATACACTTGACCAACTGAATCTTCGCGTCGAGGTATCCGAAGAGTTACGGAACCATCTCTTGGACCTCTTTTGGGGTTGGCAGAATACGTGGCAGTACCTTGTCGTCAAGGAATTGTTCCTTGAAGATCTCTACATCACTCACTCCGGCCGATATGCTTCACCCCTATTGCTTTCCGCAGTAATGGCACTTGCAGCTCGGTACTCGGATCGAATCGAACTACGAAGCGATCCTCTTGATCAAAATACAGCGGGCAACGCGTTGGCCGAACAGGCCAAGATGATCCTATTTTATGAGAGCCAGGCGCCGAAAGTGACGACAGTCCAGGCAACAGCATTGCTTGGGCTACGAGAGATAGCCACTGATAAAGAGGCTCTTGGATGGATGTACTGCGGTAAGGGAAACGATACCTAGATATCTGGGCCACTAACAGCGGTATGTAGGAATGGCAGCAAGAATGGCCTTCAACCTTGGACTTCATCATGACCGAAGCCACTGGGTCGATACAGGACACATCACCAAAGACGAAGCTGAAGTTGGTACTATTGTCTGGTGGGGATGCTATGTTTTAGATAAGTGAGCTTCCTCTTCATCATCTACTGGGGGAGGTCTACAGCTAACATGGCCATTGAGGTTATTCAATATCGGACTTGGTCGGCCATCCACTATCCAAGAACATGAAATATCGGCCAAGCTGCCTTCTATGGATCATGGTGCAGAGTGCGAATCTTGGCATTCTGAATCTCCCATAGGCGAACCTATCGTCTTTCCACGGAGTCATCAGGTCTCGAATGTCCGTGCGACCGTTCAGCTGTTCAGGGTCACATCATCAGCCTTGGATGAGATGTTAGCCCCCTTCCTGCTCGAGTTCTCTGGATACTGAAGCCCCCCAAGATACAGACCCGGCAGCCAACATGCCAAGTCCCGAATCATGGAACTCGTCACCAAAACACATGTGAATATCATCGAGTTTCAGATAAACCTTCCGAGCTGTCTTCGTCTTTCGCCATCGCCACTGGCACCTACGCTACCTCACATCTACTTACTTCAGTATGTACTCAACTTGAACTTGATACGGTTCAAGCACTAGCACTGTCAAAGCCTTCAGATACATGTTGCCATGATCCTACTCCATCGGCCTTTTGTTGGAGTGCAGCGAAAGACATTAGACCCTGGCAGCTTTCATCCCAGCACTGGGTCAAGCCATCTCAAAGAGTGCAGTCAATTCTCACATTCCATCTCTAACATTTTCAGGCTTTACAGTAAACACTACACCTTAGTAAGTAGCCCTTCGACCCTTTCAACCCTTGATAATACTCTCATGCTAATGAACCTCAGCGACGAATACCAATCTCAGCCATTCACTGCGCTTTCACGGCATCAATCATTCTTCTCCTTGAAACAACATCCACAGATTCCAAGGACCGTGATCGCGCTATAGCTTCGCTCAAAGTGCTGGCTGAAGCGCTCACTGACATGAGTGCTGCTTGGGCCTGGAGCCAGCGTGCATTGCTTGCAGTTCGCCAATTGGCCCGGGAATGGTCGGTCAGTGAGGATGCATTCAGTGCACTTGGGATTAGTAAAGGAGAAGACAGCCAAGCCACCGGGGATGCTATCATTGGTACAACACAAGCACTTGATGAGAATGAAGCTAGTAGCTCGTTTTGGGTAGCAGAAGGCCCCCATTGCTTTGACATGGATATTCCGTTCATGACGAGCGACGGTCTGGACTATCAGGGATGGATTGGCACACTGTTTACAGAACCGGGATATCCGGGCGATGCTGCTTGAGCGAAGTGATTAAGCTAGAAGATAAACAACCAGGTCTATCGACCAGTCAAAGCAACGCGTGCCGAGGTCAGCCGATGCTACTAGTAATTGCAGTCCAGTCCACTTGGTCAGTTTCTTATCTCTTCAATCAATAATGCCGTGTTTCTGGTACAGTTGAGATAGCCAAAACGAATATACGTAGTGTCTCTCAGGGCTGTTCCCCGAGATCAAGTTCAGTGAGGGGATTGGGTGGATAATGGTTAGCCGGGTCTAGATCAGCAGAGCTTACAGAGTACAGGCCCTGCACATCACTAACGCCTCCTAATCTGCGGGGTAACGCTACGCTGTTTGGTAGCGCAGTATCCACAGGAGCCCCTGTTGTGCTCCTTGTGGATAATGCTTACCCGCCCCGAGAAAATGGGTGATGACCAGTCTTTATATAAAAAGGTTATAAATACTAAGACAATAAGTATATAAGTACATATCTATATATTTCAGTGTAGACGAATCCAAAGTACTATCTCAACACATTATCCCCTCTCTGTTATTTCTCTTACTCCTAGCAAAATGTCAATCCGTCAATGGAAAGCCGCCATCTGCCAGGCTGAGCCATGCTGGTTCGACAAAGTCGCCGGTGTCAAAAAGACAATCCGTCTCATCAACGAAGCCAGCCAGAACGGAGCCTCTCTCATAGCTTTCTCCGAGATCTGGCTGCCAGGCTATCCCAATTTCCTATGGTCAGGAACATACAGAGAGAACATGCCCTTGGTGCAGAAGTACATGCAGAACAGCATATCTGCCTATGGCGACGAGATGCTTGAGATCCGTCAAGCTACCGCAGCAGCCAACATCTACGTATGCTTTGGTTTCAGTGAGCGGGTTGGGGCTTCGTTGTATCTCGCTCAGGTCCTCATTGGTCCTGATGGTAACATCCTTCTTCATCGGCGCAAGACAAAACCTACGCATGTTGAGAGAACTATTTTTGGAGACTCCACGGGTGATTCTCTTAATACCGTGGTGGACACTCCTTTGGGAAAGATTGGCATGCTGAAGTGCTGGGGTACGTTGTTGAGCTTGACGTATGAAGTTAATGATTCGCTAATGATGGGATGACAGAACACCTTCAGCCGCTCCTCAAATATCACACCTACTGTCAAGGTGAACAGGTTCATATCGCTGCCTGGCCTTTCAACGCAAAGTGGACCGAATCAGCTGTTGAACCCTACTCAGTGATCTCAGAGGCCAACGAGGTTACAGCCAGTCGCATGTATGCCCTAGAGGGCGCTGTATACGTCCTCGTAACAAACCAGCCTCTTTCTGCCGAAGGTGCAAAGCTTAACAGTGAGGGTCAAGGGAATGCAGACAAGGATGGGTTCATGCTTGCTGGAGGTGGTGGTGCCGCAGCTGTTTTTGGTCCAGATGGCCGACAGCTGATTGAACCTACTGATCCGCTGTTTGATGGTCTCATCTACTGCGATATTGACTTGGATAAGATTGACTACGCGAAGACCTTGACTGATTGCGTGGGTCACTACTCACGACCTGACCTGCTGCGACTGGTCGTTGATGATCAACCCAAGAACTATGTTGTGCGCGTATCTGATGGACCGACCAACACTCCTTATCACACTGGTACCAGTGGTGAGACGTTGCTTTCAGCTCATGAGAAGTTGGATGAGCTCCTTGCTAAGAAAGCCAAGAAGGAGGCGACGAGCTGACGGGGTCAATGGTGAAATATTTCGCAAGTGGGAAGGGCGAATGAAGAGATACATGGCGCTTCTAAAGAGCCTGGACATGAGTCAGTTTTCTTGGATGATACGACAAGTCGCCCTGAGGAAATCATTGGAATATAATCATGGTGTGTAGTTAATTTAATTCGTAAACTGATCAAGCATATCTGTTTCCGTCACGTCGCCCAACCTCAAGCTCTCAACAGCCAAACCAAGCTCAACCTCAATGGGCACATGGCAATGGCCAACAAATCGTTCAAAGCAATCGTTGGAGTCTCTCAGTTGTCCATCGTGGCTCTCAACTTTGAAGATCTCTGGCTTCTCAAGTCTTCCGTTTGGCCAGTTCAAGATCTTCTTTGCATAAGTCTCGGTCGCGAAGTCGCAGGCTTGTTGGACGTCTTGGTGAGTGACGTCATGCAATCCATACACCAAGACAATGCTGTTCTCAAGAGCATGATTGTTCCCTTTCTCAATCACGACGTTGGCTTCATGAGAGGTTTCGTGAGGCATTGTTGGTACAAGTCTCAGCTCGGTACGGGGGAAGAGTGTTCAAAAAAAGAGAAGGGGAAGTTGTTAAGAAATGTGAACGTAGTTACACAATAGGAGATATCTATTTAAGCATGATAGCGCTAACATGGTTCTGACAATTTCAACACAAACCGCCTCAAAACTCCAAGTACATATAATCACTACAAGACTAATCAAACCCACGGGCCTTCCCTGCTCATTTTCGCAAACAAAACTAAGATATCAGTTAGATCATCTCGTGTTGCAAAGAGGATTGACGTTATCGCTCAATAGCTTCCATATGACTTACCCCTCTTGTTCCTGTCTACCTCCTTTAGCGCTCCCAAGGCCCCTTTCATTGAATCCTCTGCTGCAGTGATGTGCCCCCGGATAGCGTCTCTGTTTTGATAGGCGAATGGGTAGTGCTGTAGATAGTCCAGTCGTTGCTCGGCAGTACTAGAATGCCCATCTTGTCAGTTGCCAATACATTATGATCATGTTGGTTCAAGGTTGTCCTTACTTGATTGTCGCCTGGATCCATTTCTCTTGCAACTCATATATCTCCATCTGGGCTTCAGGGGGCGCAAAGTTGAATCTGTTGTTATACTGAGCCATTCTTTGATCAACAGCGTTCTTGCAATCGGTAGCGTGAGCCGCCGCCTGTTTGTACACCTCATAAAGCACAATCATAGACGGGGAGTTCATTGCCTGCTCATACTCTTCATTGACGATCTTCTTCTGTTTATGTGAGAGCCGCTTCCTGAGAGCAATCAGGTATTCAATACGGGCACCCATATCTTTGATCTCGAATCTGAACGACATCAAGCCGTTGACAAGTGCTTCTTGAGACTCGACAGACATGATGGACGGTTCGTACTGAATATTCGTTTGTGCCTGTGGCAAGTAGCTGGCCTGGCTGGAGCTAGCACGGCTGGAGCTAGCACGACTGGAAATAGCCTGGCTGGAAATAGGCCGGTTGGAGGGAGTCTGGGTAGAGACAGGCTGACTTGATATACCCTGTCTGGAGGTTGCCCGACTGGAGCTGCCATCAGAGCGGATTGAGGAGGATGCTCGAGCCTCTAGGTGGCTGGGAAGACGTGACACCGGACGAGCAGGAGTTACAGGCCTATAGTTCTGCGTAGGCTGCAATGAGTCAGACATAAAAAATATCGCCAATCGTATTGTAATACTTACCCTTGCCATCTCAAGTTCGTCCGTTTCCCTCCTTGCCATAGGACCTCTGCCGTCTTTGCATCGGCTAGAGAAATATCCTTTGTTGTTGCAAGAGTAGCACATGATGGAGATGTCGGTATAAGTACTTTAAGGAAAGTGGCAGAGAATAGGTAGATCAAACAAATTGATACAAGATGCAAGTAATGGTAAACAGCCCGCTGATAACTTGACAGGGAATAATGATTTGAACAATGACAATGAGACTGGATGATAATGTGCTGTTTGGATGGGTTTCTGTTCTTCTATGGACTGGGACGAAGTTGGAAGGGCTCTCGTACTTATACTTAGAAAGCTCTGATCGCTTCCACCTTCAATATGTTAAGGAACGCCAACATCAAAATCCATTGGCATGTTGGTCGAACACATGGCCGACGGAACTGGTCTCGCGGGTTTCAGGTTCGGTCAAAGCCGGCCGATAGGAACGTTGAAAAGAGCTATAAAAAACAGCTGAATGGCATTATTTTAATTCCTGGACCAGCAGACCGTTACCTTCGGCGGCATGATCATATGACTTGCACTTGGAAGGCAGAATTCTTCAACATTGGCGTTTAAACGCGCGTCTCGGTCCCGGCCATTTGCACAGCCCTGCCCAAGCCATGAGAACGTGCTCGGCAATAACTACTTCTCAGACCTCGTAGCTCATAGCGGAAAGTTGACAGACCAGCACAGCCTCCTTGATGTGACTCTGGGTGATAAGCGCGTTTCCGGGCGCCAGACGACGCGATTTGATTGGCTAATGAACTTGCCCCGCTCTAGCCGCGCGACATCTCCAACGTTTCTGATGTGTTGCTTTTTTTTGGCAATTTTGCCTCCAACATCTTCTAACATCTCACCTCTTTTCGATGATTATCCGGTCATTTGAGCCACAATTAACATACTAAAGCCGTGGGAAAACGCTGGGAATCAGACAAAAAGTAAGCAGCCAACCATAACAGCCCCAGTAGTCAACCCCAGACCATATCTACTCATGCTCAATAAGCTAACAGCGTGCAGTTCTGCTCAGAATTTCTGTTTCGTGAGCATCCTTCATAATGCGGAGGCTAAAACGGCTATGGCAGAGGAAGCGTCCCCAGAAGGAGGAGCAGACGCCGACTCCGATGCCTCTTGCGACGCCCGCTGTCACCGATAGCCCAAAGACTCCCTCTCTTTCCAAATTTGAACAACTTCCCTTTGAGATTCGGAACGGGATTTTCCTTGCTATAGACTCCTTATCAGACCTTTCAGCCTTGGTTCATGCGTCTCCCATCTTTCATGAACAGTACCGACTTGACCGAGCGTTTTGGCTATGGCATTGCTTGCAGCTTGAAATGGGCAATGTTTACATTGATGCCTATATTGCCGATCAGTGCAACGCTCGGGAATTTCGTTTCAAGCGTACTCGAGAAAAGATCTTGCTCCTCATCGAGGATTACAAGTCACATCGCTCGCTGAGCACAGATATCTTTACTAAACACCCCGATGAGGATGAGATTCTCAGCATCGTCACTTTCCATTCTTCCGTCATCCGTCCCCTCATACATCACTATGTCTCCTGGACTCGCTCAAATATGGCGCCTCTCTCCTCGCCGAAAGAAATCAGCAAAACAGAGGAGAGGCGCATCATGCGTGGCTTATACCGCTTCCAAATATTCAGTAATCTCTTTGGGCCCGCACGGCACAGGGGCTTCCGGCATGGAGAGAGTTTACTTGGAGACGAAGAAAGACTTGGTCTCTTCCTCGATGGCTTTGAAGGCTGGGAGGTTGAAGAAATGTTATGCATCAACGTTTTCATGCACGCCAAGTACGACAGTGTATTTCAGCAAGTCCAATGGGACTTGCACCCAGATAACCCGTCATTCGATATCGTAAGGACGGGTCCACATACACCGCCCGGCGCATTCCACCTTGTTGACCATAGTGAGTACCATGGCTGTGCATCTGGAAATGCGTTGTTGACTCTTCCAGTGTCCTCAGAATGGCACAGGACCGGCATAGTCTATAGGGGGCTTTCCGTCCTGTCTTCTGTGTTCAAGGCACAAGACCACCTGGAACTAGTTAAAGTGGTCTCGGAGGAGGTCGTTACGGCCGTGGATGACCTGCTTTTCCAGAGCACTGAAATTTTCCTTCAAGAGCAAAGACGCGAGAATCAGCATTCTGACAGGGACCAAGCTCAGGATGACCGTGAGAAAATGCTCTTTGGGGGCGATAGTGATGAATCCCCTCCGTTTGCCTGGGTCGTCTTTTGGAAAGAAAGATACAGCAATCTCTTTGGCGATTTCATACCACGGCCTTTGCGTCAATGGGGATATATTATGTGGGACAGCGATCGGATAACTAACACTAATGCGGTTGCTATACTTGAACAGGAGTGGAAAAGAGTGTATACAAGGCCTTATGACAGCGAGGAGCCGGAAGACCCGAGGGATGAGATGTTGGCTTATCACTGATGAGCGGTAGAAGATAATACAGTGACCCGTTCTGCTTCCGGTCGTACATCGAAGAAATGGATAGAGGTGTAAATTGCGACTATTTAAATTGACCTGAGTCGCAGAGGATTGAATGAAAAACGTATGAAAAGAATTAATTATTTTTGACAAGATTAGGAACGGGATACCGTTCGGATCTATTTTCCCAGTACCAGGCCCCATGGCTTACTACTGCGCGAAACTCCACCACCTTCTGAACCAATACTTTAACAGCCTTTGAGATCGGGGATAGCATTAGGTCCGGATCCAAACGCAACTAGCTTTTCACCGCAGTTTGCCGGTGGAGCGAGTGCAACCTGCTTGTTGTCGAGATCGAAGGCGAGATAGGCAGCTTCCAAGAAAGGTTCTGTTCACGTGTCAGCAGGTACTCGCAAATGGCCTACGGCAACCAATGTCAACTTACGTCCCAAGACTAGCTGTCCCTTCCAGGTGGTCAAAACACCGACCCAGCAAGTCTTTCCCTTATCACCGGACTGGTTGGTAATGATCTTGCTGTAAGGAATCTTGATCGTGACATCACCGAACTGAAAGTCCCAGCTACCAGGCATATTGCGCTTCTCACAGGGAACAAAGTATGCGTCTTGTCCGTTGTTGACTGCGCCGAGGGTCTTGTAGAGAGGGTCAACGAAGGAGTGGCGGAATCGGAGGTACTGGTTGGAGCTGTCGGGGAGGAAGACCGAGTCGTTCTTATGGACTTCGTAGCTGGTCACTTCACCGGCCTCGTTCTTCCCATTGGGAACAGTCTGGCTGAGGCCTGTGAGAACGATTGAAGGTCTAAATAAGGTCAGTTCAGCTTCTTCCCAAGGATCATGAAAAGTACTTACCCAAATGTGCCGAGCTCATCCTTTACCAACGGCCTCTTCACAAGTTCGCCCTTGAACTTACCCGTGTCAATACCACCTAGGCTAGTCTCAGGTAGCTAATGAGACTCCATTCACGTGGCTGAAGGTGCTCATTCTGGGAATGGCTGCTTCCCGGTATCTACCGAACTCAAAACCCCTTTGGATACCAACTTGTTGATAAGATTGAACAGCACAAAGTCGCATCCCCTCTTAGCAACCATGTTGACAGTGACTGGCATCATCTCCTCCTGGAATGTGACGTTGCTCTGATAAGTAACTTGCCCAATGGGAACCGTGATATCGACGTCCCCAAAGTAAGATGAAATAGTCGACATTGCTTTGGGACCTCGAGGATCCACAGGAGATGCGGCCCCGGGGGAGCCATTGAGGTCCTGCTCGCGGAAAGATGGGAGACCACCTGTGCCGATGTCGTAGAGCAGAATGGACTCGGAGCAGGAGCTGTTGGTCGAGAACAGAACTTGTTTGTGCCAAAGAGCTGCATCACGAGTACGATTTGCCATGGCAGACTTGTAGCTGCTGTCGTCTACCACTGCATTTCGGGAAAATGATCGGTAAGGCTCGTCGATAGGAGGGAAACCAGGGCTATAGTTGGAAATCAGTGGATCGGCCGTCTCGGTGATCAAGTCGTGAGTCCAGAGCACAGTAAGGTCGTCAAGCATGCCCTGTAGTGGGCGGTCCAGGGTCTCCTCGATGGTCTGTGTCAAGTTGATCTTGTCGACACTGACACCAACAGCATCCGTCACATCATCCAGGAACTTTTGCAAGATAGCTTCAGCAGCTGGGTTCTGCATCGGCAGATGATCGACAGGGTACAGAAGACGTTTGGGAAATGTCTGGACATCAGGAACTGACAACGCAGGGAGTCCATTGACCGATGTATCTTGATGAAGAGAAGGGTCATACCAAGCCTTTGCGAACTTGGCCCAAGCAACAGGATCGCGTGCAAAGACTCCAGCGGTGTCGGTGTTGAAGGCATTGGTGACGATGTTATCCATGGAAATCATTCCCTGAGAAGGTCTGTTGCCGAAAATGCCAGCGACGGCAGCAGGTTCTCTGATAGACTTGCCGGTGTCGGTACCAACAGCAAAGTCAAGCCAGTCGTATGCAGCGATAGAGCAGGCACTTCCAGCAGAGGATGCAGAGCAGGTCAGGAACGTATCGCCGCGGGGATTCCGAGGGTAAAACGCGTCGTTCCAGTCCCAAGGGCTTTGAGGCGAGGCGAACTGGGCTGTTTTCTGCTTTCCGACTACTACTCCGCCCTGATCAATGATGCGCTGGAGGGCTGGGGCTGTCGTATCGGCCTTCGAGTGAAGGGATGCGTAGGCTAAGCTACCAGCCGTTGTCTGTATGCCCTCCAGATCGTAAATATCCTTGACATCAATTCGCTTTCCAGCAAGAGGTCTGTCGTCTTCAATGCTGTAAAGTCTCGAGGGGACAGGGATAGATGGACCGCCCCATTCTGAGTTTGAATAAGGCAAAGTCCGATAGCCATCTCCCGCTTCATATGTGCCGACCATGATTGTTCTGTAGGTGTCGACATACAAACGGAAGGCTTTGCTCAAACTGAGGGTATCACCATTTGCAAGACCAAACAGAGGGCATGGAGTCAAGGTAGAGTTGCCACAGAGACCTGGGCCATCCTCTCCTCCATAGATGACAGTCGCGTCAATACTACTAAAGTAGCTCACGACAGAAGAGTCAAGATCTCCTTCATCAGCCGCACTGACAAGAATGGTTCCGAGGAAGGTCTCAGAGAAAACATCATCTTGCTCCAGTGAGCTCTTGATGATGCCTTGAAGCTCATGACCGGTGGTACTGGAGAGCAGACCGGAGATGTAGTTAACAGGTCCCTGGGCGGGATCTGAGGAGTATGAAACAGAAGAAATAATATCAGAGGTGACGGCGAGATACTGGGCGTCATCTACTGAGAAGATTTGGTCTTGGTTATCCAAGAGAATTGAAGAGGTTGAAGTGTTGGTAACGGTGAGGGCTGCAATGGCCGTTGGCCAAAGCATTGCAAGAGCGTACTTGGGATTCATGACGTTAAAGTTGCTGTGGAATGATAATAGTATCTTTGAGCTGCAGATACTCAGTTTAAATAAATGTTCTTGCCATCATCATCTGAATATCATCCCTCTTCTCCTTTCTCCGATATGTTAGTACAACAGCCAATAGCATTCTTTATTCTTTCCTCTTTCCTCTCCTCTCATCTCCCGGCTGCGATATCACCTTCTAGAAATGGAAGTGCCTGCGATATAAATATGGATATCAGGCGGCATATTTAACTTTGCTCTCTCCCTCGCATCGGCCCGCTCGCCACCACGGGAGCGATACAAGGGTGTTGGTTCCGGCTTGCCGGCCGAATAGGAACTTGCCCAAAGTTAATAGACGAGCTTGATGTATAATCATTAAGTAAGACAGACAAGGGAGATGATCCCTCAACTCCAGCCTAGATCGTGAATGAACCTTGCTGTTGTATACCGAACCTTGCATTAACACTTCCCTTTTCAGACTTTAGGTTTCCGCGTATGTAGGGTTGACTATCCACGTAATTCCAACTTTAGGTATGATACGTTGCTGTAGTTGGGGTATTGATAGTAAGTTTACTTTGTCGGTCTGTATATCGCGACGTGGTGGCAGAAGATGTGCAATGGAACATGGTCAGTACTAGCTAGGAACTCAAGCTCCTACAAGAGAAGACGTTGCTCTCTTCCAATGTTTGATTTCACTCCACTCATATAGGCTGTCCCCCATCCATCGGGCATCAAGAGGATGCGCACAGATCTCCCTCTGCACCCTCGCGAAGGTGAGGCCAGGGGTTACGAACATCGTTCGTCCCATCACCAGAAGAGGTTACTGCAGGGAATGGCCGGGAGATCCGCTTATGTACCACAACTGACTTGTCATTTGGGCACGCTCTCGATTGCCAAGATGCTTTCCACTCTGCATCAATAAGGTCACTGATATCCACCACGGGTGGGAGTTTCACTTTATTGTTGCGCAAGGGCCACTGCCACATCTTCTCACAGTGAGAAGAATCCTAAACTGATTATTGACTCGATGCGGAAGATTCCATGCAGCAAAAGATGCTTGCGAAAGCAAGTCGGCACTGAGTCGTTGCAAGTCAAAGTTCTGAAAGACAGCTGATGGTCATTCTCGGCAGTTGAGATGAGGAGCTCGGCAACAGCTTGATGGTAGGCTTGCTAACTATGTCGCCAGTAAAGAGATATCAGTAACTATCTATAAATTGAGACAAATATGACCTCAATTCCAAGTTATCACTCTCATTCATGCACTCACTTGCTTCATACTCATCCACAATCTCTCAATCAATCTTCTCCAATCGTTCACCATGCGTTTCTTCAACTTCAACAAGCGAGACTCTCACAAGCACTCCAAAAATGATCGCACTATCCCTCCCTCGAAGCCAGTCTTCAATTCTCACTTTGCCAAAAGGCAGTCGTCCAAGATCGGCGAGCAAAAGGTCCGGCCCCAGGCCTGGGTCGATACACCTCAGATCGTGTACTCGGCTTGGAACCAGGCTGCGGGTGATATCGATCAGCCACTTGGAACTCTGCCCTCCAACTTCTCTATCGCTCTTGTCGGCGGTGGCATCACTAATGTTGTTCTAGCTTTCAACCTTGTCAAGGCTAGTGCTGATGTCACCTTGATCGAAGCCACTGATGATGTTGGCGGCCGTCTCCGAACCCTCCAAACCCGTGACGGCGTCAACGTTGCTGAGATGGGAGCAATGCGCTTCCCCCCTTCTGAGGACCTTCTCTACTACTACGCCAACGAGTTCAACTACACTTTCATTCAGAACTTCCCTGACCCAGGCAAGGTCCCCACTGTGGTATTCTAGCAAGAAACCCCCACCTCATGGATCAGCCAGAACGTCACTGTCAAGGGCTTCGAGAAAGTCAGCAACGGCTGGGGTTCTCTGATCTCCCAGGGCTTGACCGGCGGGTCTCAGTCGATCACTGCGGCCACACAGCTCACCAAATGGCTCAGTTCATCTGACATCGACACACGTAACCAGGTCATCCCCGAATGGCAAAAGTACCTGGATGAGTTTGGCAACGACAGTTTCCACACTGCTCTCCAGCGCATCTTTGGAGAGAAGCACGAGTGGGATGTTCCAGGTGGTCAGGTCTGGACTGAAGATGACTTTGAGCCCTTCGGTACCCTCGGCGTTGGTTCAGGTGGCTTTGGCGCTGTCTACTCTGCTGGCTTCAATTCCATCTTCCGTCTTATAGTCAATGGCCTCGAGTCGGACCAGGCTATCTTTGCGAAGGTGACTGACGATGGTCTTCAAGCTACTGGTATCAGGGAGTTGGCCAATGCCATCTGGCAGAAGGCTGCTGATCTCGGCCTCAAGACCAAGTTTGACACTGTTGCCAAGATCACCAGCGGTGGTGGTGGCGACATCGACTATGTCATTATACAGGAGACTCCTTCTTCTGATAACGGTAATTCTACCGCTGACCAGTCCCAGTATGACTTTGCGGTTGTTGGCACCTCGAGCCGAGCCATGAACTTTGCCTTTGCAGATGTCTCGGACACGACCAACGAGCCCATCATGTCGACTGCTGTCAACCGCGGTATTACTGATCTGCACATGACTGCTTCTTCCAAGCTCTTCATCCGCACAAAGAAGTTCTGGAGTGACCAGCCAGCCGATTTCCCGCGCGTCATTCTGTCTGACACAGACCTTCCCCAGGCTTACACTCTCGACTACGGACACCCAGACTATGGTATGGTCCTTCTCACGTATGCTTGGGAGGATCTCTCGCAGACCATCTTGGCCATACAAGACCCTCACAAACTGCTCTCTATCCTCAAAGAGCAGATCGCCCGTATCATGCGAAATAGTAGCTACCCCAACTACGCTGACTTCCTTGATCCCGTCACCGATGATGACGTCTACCTTGTCCACTGGCCTCTCGATCAGTACTCCTACGGTGCATTCTCCCTCGGTCTCCCAGGACAGGATAAGCTCATCTCTTCCATGTTCTATGACTATCAGAAGCTCAATGATACTTCGAGCTCTCGAGTCTTGATCAACAATGACTGCACGTCATTCCTAGGAGGTTGGGTCGATGGTGGCCTGCAGCCGGCGCATAATTCTATGGCTGCGATTTTCGAGCGCTTTGGCTCTTTGAACCCTGCTGCGGCTGACTTTGCGCCTTCTGCGCTTTTGGGTGCCAGCCCTTACCAACACTAGAAGAACGTGCATGTTCCTTAGTAATTACATTCTTTTCATTCTTGGGGGAGGTTGCTTTATTTGTCTTTATCTATATTTAGTTGAGTTTCTTTGAATACTGAATTCCACTTGTTTCAACTACTTGACTAATACACTTCTGTCATCTTTGATTCTGTGACTTAATATCCGTGCCTTCTTCAACTGGAGGTGAAAATGTTGGCTCTCAGTAAAATGTCTTTGCAGTCATGCCGTCATTACTTGGCGATCAACTTGAGTAAAGCTGGAATCCGCTCTACTGTCTGAAACTGTGAAAGACGTCACTCCTGTCAGATGGGACGCTGACATGCTTACCCCAACAACCGAGGTTTCGCAATCAAGAAAAAGGTCAAGCTATCTTGGGGGGTGAATAAAACACAGACCCTGAGTACTTTAATGAGATTACTTTTATTATATATAATAAATTACAATAGAATTATTCTCATGTAAATACATACAAAATAATCATTCCTAAAATTCCTTCTATCTAGTAGTAATATTTGTATATACTTCTTATTATAATTAGCAATTAGAAGATCTTCTTATATAATAGTTAATCTCCAGGCCCGTGTTTTATCCCCCCCGAGGGCTGTCAAGGCCATGGTACTGCAATGACGTGGAATAGTTGTAGTAAATTTCCATAACTCGACATAGCGTGGGCATATCACCGTAAGCGAGAACGTAGCATCTGCATTCCTAAAAATGAATTCACATAGAGATACAGTTTCTGATCAGGCAAACAAGGGGACACTGGATACTGGTTCCATGGCAAAAGAATGCGCACTGCAGGGTAATCGTTGCAGTAGCCTCCTACTAAATGACCACTTTGGCGGGTCGAGGACTAGACTACGTATTTGAGACGCCAAGCTAGTTGACGTACGAGACCTGAAACAAACCCATCTTGGCCCTTGAAACGGGAGTGGGTGACATCATTGTAGCCTTTGTTGGAAATTCTTTCGTTATCTCCGTGCCAAGCCGCATGTCAAGCGGAAGTCAAGGCAGTTATAGTAAGTCTTTCGCATTGGGGTTATTTAATGTTGTATAAGGAACAGACGGACCCTTAATAGCATAGATACGTAGTAATTGCACTCACCACATGAGCCGCCGAGAGGTATACGTCCCCTCTTATTGTTGAAAAGCAGCTAAGTGTAATCGGATATACCGCCCTATCAGGTAATTAGGGTGGAGATGTATGTAAGTACTGCCCTGATAAGTGGGACAGGGGCAAACCTGGAGGAAATCTCTATCCGTGGGTCTTTATGTAACGTGATGAATACCATATGCAGTATGTATCAGTATATTATTATGCAATAACTACTAAGCCGTTGTCATGGATGACCCTACCTACTTTGTGGCAATTGGCTTTCGATGCTAGAGCTTGGAGGGAAGCTATAACATCGGCACATCCAACGTCTTTGCATGTGAACAATGGTCAGTTCCCCTCTTTTAAACTAGATTACCCCTTGTTTCGCCCCACTAATCCCTGATCTCATCATTCCAGATGCAGTGGAGAGTCTGCCACGTGAAGCCCAGTGTTTCTATACATGGCCATTCCATATCACCTGGATATCCGGAATTACTGGTTCCTTTGGGTGTTTCTTCCGGCACCGGTACTTGTTTTTTCTCTTTTGAGGTCTTTATGTTCAAACATTATAGGGGCTCAACGTAGCAGGTGCTTGTTCATGATCAATGGAGCCGAGCCGGAGTTGGTCTAGTCAAACGCGGAATTTAACAGAGGTTACATCGGATGTACGCCAAATGGGGCAACTCCCCTGGCAGACGCACACCAAGTCTGTCTCAGATCCTTAGCGAGTGCCGTTGAAATTCCTTGAACGGGAGATACTAATTGAATAGTACCGAACCACTAACGCTGGGCGACAGAAAGCCGGATTAACGGACAAACACCGATATAGCGTGTGGCTAAACTGATATTTCTGTCTTCAGGAAATTATGCACCGAGCTATCTTATCTTGGCCCGCATACGGGGCACCGCAGCCGTTGCAGTCGGACGGCAATACCGCAATTAGAACGCAATGCAACGATTAGTACAGTGCAGGCAGGTATAATACCGAACACAAATACAACAGCAAATCCACCGTTTCATATAAAGGATCCCGTCGCCCCCAGGAACTTGTTTCTTGGCGGGATTCACATCCTGACAAACTTTATCTGCGCAGAAACCATCAATTGATCTGTCCCCCATTATGGCAGCTCACATTGAGAATCGAGGGCCGCAGCTCATGGCGGTGAATATCACCTTCTGGGCCATGGCTTTTATAACATGCATATTGAGATGCTATGTTCGGCTGTTTATGGTCAATGGGTTCAGGAAGGATGACTGGCTGATGGTCGTCGCCATGGTATGTCGAGCCTCAAGGGGTAACAAGTTCCCAGCGATTGACCTTTCATTTCTCTTAGGTATTCTTCACCTGCTATGCAACCTCATCGACTGTTGGTGTCACGTTCGGCACAGGAAGACACCACGACGACCTCGAAGCCAACCAGATCCACACTGCGATGATGTGCTGGTGGTTCTGCTACCTCGGATACGCCCTCACCATGATATCCTGTAAACTCTCCATCGGCTATTTCCTGCTCAGAGTAACCACCGAAAAGGTCCAACGATGGATCATCTACCTCGCCATGTTTTCGACTGCCCTCTCGTGCGGCATCTTCTTCTTCGTCACCCTATTCCAGTGTCATCCTATATCGCACTTCTGGAACAAGGACCAAGATGGCAAATGTATTGATCCTAGTGTCGTCATTGGGCTGGCAGCCCTCTACAGTGTTTTCGCTGTTGGTTCTGACCTCGTTTTTGCGCTGCTTCCTGGTTGGATTGTATGGAATCTGCAGTTGCACAAGCGAACGAAATACTCCCTGATCCCTCTGCTCGCTATGGGCTGCATGTACGTCTTCTTCCATACCACAAGTGACCCAACTGTACTGACAAGGCATATAGCGCTAGCGCAGCTGTCATTGCTCGTTTTCCATACTTGCATCTCCTTGGAAAGCCCGATTTCCTCTGTAAGCCCATCTGCCCCTGATTACGTGGCAATTAACTAACCTAGTATCACCAGGGAATACCACTGACATCGCCATCTGGTCAACAATCGAGCAAGGATTGGCCATCGCAGCAAGTAGCCTGGCAACCCTCCGGCCTCTGATCAAACATATTGCCTACCGATTGAACTTGACCAGCAAGCCTCCAACACTTGGTCCTTCAGGTTACGGATCATCACCGCGCACTCCTGGGCCTGGAACACCAAGAGCCTTCTCCAGTCGAGAGGCATACACACTATCGTCAGTGAGTCGTCAAGACGGCCATGAGAAGAAAGGGTCGGCGTTTGATTCGAGACAACCAAGTGATCTCAAGCTTGGCATCAAAAAGGAGACCAAGTGGGAGGTCAAGATAACGAAAACGGCCATGAGTGAGAGCGAGGAGGAGCTACACTCGCCAAGAGCATGGAGAAACAACAACATTTAAAACTATCCAAGGTAAACATATTACGCATAAGATAGCGCAGCCATACTTAATCTCTTACATAATAACTCTTATCCATTAATCGGCAAATCCTGTGAAGATGTGCTCCAGGCACTCTGTTATTTCGCGTTCTCTGTGACCAATGAATCCTCATGTCTCATACACTTCTATCAGCGCCTCAGTGAGATATTCCGCGACCCCTAATGTACTCGATTTCGGAGTGAGTCTCGGGCAATCTGGTGCCTTGCCCATCCATCTCACACGGCTCCACGTTGACCTGAAACGGTCTCCAGTAGTGAACCCGACCTGGGTCTTCCCCCTCGTCGTCTTCAACTCCGGGGCTTCCGCGGCGCCATCTGCCGGGAGACTGAGGAAAGTATAGCGGGCTCGAAGTCTGCGGCATATATGGAACTGAGTAAAACGATTCTGTCGTAGGGGCTGACTGGATATCACGCTGTGCCTTTCGCTTCCGACGTATTAGCCACAGACCAATAAGAACGGCCAGCACAAAGACTCCAGCCCCAACAGCGATACCAATAATTGCCCCCGTTGACAGTCGTGATTTCGAGTTTGATTCTCCTTCTGATGCAGCAGCCATAGGATCAATACGTCCATCATCAAGTCTTGTACGATTCGTAAAAACGGCTTTCATACTGAGCAACGTGCCAAGATCATGATTAACAAAACCATAGTCAGGCTTAAGCTTAGTCGCACCTCCTTCTTCCGTCCCCCCAACAACACTCGACACAAAGCTAGGGACCTTGTACCCGAAGAGACTCGGCTCATAGCCTGCCCAGACCTTCTTGAAGTTCGTTCTGATCTGGTTGCCTAAGTCGATATTATGGACGCCCCAGACTTCTTCAACATCACATGTTTCGTCTTTTGGGAATGCTCCACCGATAGTAAGCATTTGCGAGCCTTGGTTGACAATATCGCATGATAGGCTGTGAGATGGGTAGTAGCCTGTCCCGTTTTGGTCAAGAGGATAGCTTTTGATCCATGTGAACGAAGGTATAGAGAGGATATAGACGTCATCGAATCCAGGCCCCTCCAGACCATGACCCCCATTTGTGTATCTATCCAAAGTCAACACCCTGAAGCAATTGGTGAATGGTAGTCAATCTGAATGGATCTTACATGTTGTAGCTGCTGCGATCCTCTGCCCATACAGCGCCAGCACAGAATCTTCCCCGACTCTCAGGAATCGTACCGTTCGCCCTCTGAACATGCCACTTGTTTGATATCATATCGTAGAGGAATATCTCGTCCAACGGCTGTGAGACCATTGTGCCATTGTCGCCAGGATCTTGGAGGCCACCAAAGTAGACCAACATTCCGCGGTCGCTCGCGGGGATAAATGTCATGGCTCCTTCAGCCCGTTTTATATCGTCCGGTCCAGAGAGCCTCGCCCATGTATTACTATCCATCTGATATCGAATTAAATCCGATGTGGCGCGTTGCTCGCCGCTCCAGTCAGGCACCGAAGCTCTCGAAAGATAGCCGCCATAATAGTACCTAGAATATTTATATCAGTGCTGAACGTTCTGTACGAACCATCAAAGCCTTAGCAAGTCTCGACGTACCCTTCTCCTCGTTCCTTCACAGTTGTAGCAGCCCCATAACTGACACGCTTAATATCGTCGGAGGGCGGTCCAAAATCATCCCATTGATCATACCATATATCATAGGACATGAAGTTCGAGGTCGTCGGACTGCCGCTAAAGAACTCGCCACCGAAAAGGAACAATCGGTAGTTGACATCATCTGCCCAAAGAGCACCGCCATGTACTGAAGGAATCGAGACATTCTTGCTGAGGTTTGCATGAATCTGCGGCATATTATCCTTGCTATTGTGATCAAGGTCGTGCCATATCAGCCAAGTATCTATAGAGGTATTGTTATTTAACTCTTGAGAAGAGACTGATGAGTAGCATACTTGTGTAATTCTTTGGGTCGGTCTCTAGTGGTTTCCAATTGACTAGTCCTCCATCAATGTAGAGTTTTCGATCTACCATTGCTGTCTGGTGTCCGAACCTTCGGCAGAAGTCCTTGATAGGATCATGTTCGATTGAAAGATGGAGACTGGTGACCAAGACCGCAACAGATAAAAACCAGGACTTGGCTGCCATGGTATGGGGGAAGCCTCCCTCACGCTGTCAGGGGTGAGATAATTAAGACAGCGAACCTGTATTAGTATGACATGTTTGAAACAAAAATTTGGGAAATTGTATTATGGGATGCGAAGGGAGTGCAATGAGCAGATCAGTCTTGTTATCTACATCTCAATCTGAAGCGCTCAGCCCCCTTGGCCAAGCTAAAGCTAGCTACCCAGCCTTACGACTAAACGACCAAAAGTTGTATGCAGCCTGTGACATTCTGCATATCGTCTGCGCCTATTCCAGCTAGGCTTCTTTGTATCCGCTGACCAGTGATGTTCACGAGCTGCAATGGCCAAGGCAAAGATGGTCACATCGCCCTGCAGCCAAGCCACCACCAGTTCGATAGCATCTATTTGGAGGCCAGTCTTGAGAAGCCCTCCGTTGTAAGCCGGAAGTTGGGGTTGTCCCAATTATGCACCACGGAGAAGCAGAAAGTGCACGAATTTCCATCAAGGTCAACGGCCTCCAGGTGTCGATGGACTGCTTCCCATAGCTATTTATGAGAAAACCACCAGTTTATTTTTGAGTTTATTTATTCTTGGACTAAGAGATAACATTTAACCTGACTGAGGCCTATATGATTGAGGCGCAACCGCCAAGTTGCCGCGATTGATGTCACTCCGCAGAAACGCGGAGATACCTCGATTACGTGGCGGCATGTGAATCAATTCGTCACACCGAAACCAGAATCGGTAGTCGCTATCACCAGCACATTGCCCCCTCCATCAATTTATTATGATACTGCTGCCGTTCATCTGCCCATGGGAGTGCAACTAGGGTGCTACAGCCATTAGCATATGGTTTTATCACGTGCCCGACCAAAGCTCGCAAAATAATGTATCAAGGGGAGAGATGCTGTAGATTAAAATGTTTTTCTTTCCTCACCTGGTTTTGCGGTCGTCTAGAGCTGTGATTCAAAGGCTACTCGTCAATTCGCGTACATATAGCCAGCGCATCTCCACGACTCAGGACTGGATACAGGCGATTCCCCTGTATTTCAGGGTTGACTTCGCCCGGCTTTAGCTTACCTATCTCGCTGGCGCAAAGGGCTGTCAGCCAGCGTAATATTCAAGTAGGTTAGGCCTCAGTAAGTCCGTATAAAACACCAAACCATTGATGGGGGTTTAAATTGTGATACTCCCGCCTGAAGATTCATTCCCAGTCACCCACTACATCGTATGCTCATTGTTCGTTAACGTGGTTGGCTAGCTAGAGTAACATGGTCTCCAATACCAATGCGACCTTGTTTCTCTTTCTCGTATAAACCTTGTATGCGGCAGAGTTTTGCCTCATAATTGTAATGCGGTTGCTACAGAGCATACACCTTAAAACCCGATTTATTATATCAAAGCGCAATGCCGTTAGCAAAAAGGGAATGCATTAATAAATAGATTAAGCTTCTCATTGGCTTTTATCTAATTTACTAAGTTCACGGTCGAGGATAAGCTTTTAGCTACAGGTCTTAGCTGCAAGTAGCACATGGCGGTCAGATAAGAGAGTAGTATTGAGAAAATGACAGGGCAGTTCTTGACGGGATCGCCGATTCGGAAGATCTAGCGGTCTGAGCAGATCGAATGTTTCTTCAAAACGAACGCAAAGGCCTCAAAAACCCGGTTGTATCATCAGAAATGTTCATTCTTTGAGAGAATATGCACAGCAACCCCATTCTACAGCGAAAACAATGCTCCATCGCCATGGCCCAGCCGAGACTTCGAGGCTGCTGTGATAGCTGCACCAGAAGCAAGATCAAATGCAGCGGTGAGATGCCTTCTTGCCAGCGATGTCGGATGCGAGGCCTGGGCTGCGTCTACAGCAAAGCTCGACGAGCTGGGCGTCCACGCCTCAAGCCCAAACCAAGCAAAGCATCAATCACATCATGTGTGAACTGGGATCCGCAAAACAATCTCATCCGTTACAACGACCAATCAACCAATGGCCTGCCATCTCAGGAAACCGAATCGTTGGTCTCACCAAACCCAGATATGCTTCTGTGCTCTCCAGACTCCCAGGACATCGCATTATTGCTGCATGATCCTTGGACTTCAACATCATGTCCCAGCTCAGACGCCACAAAGCCCTCGAGCGTCTGCGACTTGGATGACTTAATGCTGCAGGATATGCTGTTGAATAACGCTGAAGAATTTAGCTTGTCGTCTCCTAGGAGTCTGAAACAAGAATGGACTCAAGACAACATTCCCTTTAGAGATCAATTAGAAGATACATGTCCAGGATATGGTGCAACTAGCGAGTATTTGACCAGCCATACTTTCTCAAGCCCACCAGGGTTTCACAAAGTCACGAGCCAGGACGCAGACAAATCGAGTGGCCATCTATCAGAAGTCGATATGGAGATCAACTCCGTAATGGCCACTATCACGGACATTGCCAATCGACCAATCGAATCATATCACCTCGACGATCACCCATGCACAACCTCGTGGCCACAGCTACTGAGCAAAGCCCAGCTACTTATGTATACCGCTGGGTCGGGACACTCATCTTCTCTACGTCTAGATGCAGTATTGCAAGTCTGTTGGGCAGCCGAGCAGGTGCAGAAGCGAGTTTCGGCATGTCCAGTCTGTATATCTCGAAGCATGGAGCTGTCTAGCATGCTGGCTTCACTGTACGACTGGATCTCGTCTCAAATTGCAGACGCTCTTGAGAATCCTGCCATGATTCAGAACTGTTGTCTGAGAATCGGTAATTCGATCGTGACAGGGCAAAATGGCACATATGAGCTCATCAAATTCAGGATCACGAGAGCGATTCATATGATAGAGAACATAAACAGCACAGTCTCTACCATGGGAGATGGGGATATGGGTCAAGTTTATAGAATGGCCCGACTTATGCTCGAAGTGGCTGAGAGTCGATTAGAAGCTATCTCGGGAATGATAGACCTTTTGGAAAGTGAGCAGTTCTGCAGTATATAAGAGTAAGGGAGAATATGGAGATTCAGTAGATGGCGTTCTTGTGGATAACTGACTGTATGTTCCCGCAAATACGGGGCCATGAAAGGACTAGATGGAAGAAATGTACATATTGGTTGGCTTAAATATCTGTCTGTTTCCTCCACCGTACTGGGTCCGTCTGAGAGTGTCATATCCACCTTGAGAATCATGGAAAGTGTAAAGACGTTCTTGCTACCATAATCTTGACAGGGTCCATCGCCAGTTCTATTTCCTGATCAAATCGCTGAGGATGATGGACATAGCCTGTTGTCCCTAACTTCCGCTTCATACCGATCCACCGAAGATTCTGCCCAATTCTTATAGCTACATCTCTGATATGCCTTCTTGCGATCAATGTACTCTCACTATCATCGAGGATAAGATTTCCGAACACGAATTCTTCCTTCACAGGATCCCCGGGCGCCTGTGGGCTCCTATCTGATCGGTCAGACGATAGGTAGCTGTTTTCAGGTGTTCGAGTTTTTGCCATTGAACCATAGACTCTTTGTTCTGCTTCGAGGAGCTGCAAGATGTCTTTCAGGGCCAAGAATGCATTTTGGATCGTCTGGGCATCGTTTGAACATTGAGTGCATGCTCGGATGGCCACTAATATTGTCGTCGTTTATGTATCGAGATTCATAACAAAGCCAAGACTACTCTTGTTAGGCCGAGGATGATCAATCGTGGGAAATGAAGTGCCGCTGTGGCATAGGCAGGGTGCTTTATTAGACCCTCTTTGCTGGTTGTTTACGAACATCGAGCTACAAGGTTGCCTCTTTGTTGGTCAGAGGCTAGTGGTTTAAAAAAGACAAGAAGAGGAACTCTCTCACGAGATGCGATGTTTCTTATTGCAAGGGATAAATGACATAGGTGATATACGGCTTAGGTTAAAACGATCAACGTGACGGGTAGGCAGTTTTGTTTTTATGGGCGGTACTTGAACTTGACAATGACAGGGCTGTCTTGGTTCGTTAATTTTAGCCATCATTGCCATTGTCCTCTTGGCGGAAGCCTACTTGACTCAGTTGCCTCGGTAAGGGAGACTCGGCAATCACCTAAACTTCAGAGCTCGAGAAGATTTAGCCAGGTACTCCTAGCTATGACATAGTTAGTAAAAGTATGATAATCTATTTATAAACTCTATATAACTTCTGCACAAAGTCGAAAGATCTATATGCGATAATGTCTATAAACTAAACAAATGCAGATTTATCTAGTCCACCACTTTTGGCTCTTCAAAGTCGCAATTCCAAAAATTGAGGTCCAACTCAAAACCCCCAACTGAAACATTCCCGCCAACCAGGAAAGCATCAAACGCCATACTAGTCTCCCACTTGTGTGATAGATCTGTAGCCCACCAATATCAGAAACATATTCCGTATCTTTCTCTCGAAGAGCGTCTGGAATAAGCATGAAGCTCCTCCAAACTGTCAGGATCGAGATCTCCAATAATATCCAAAGCGCATGTCTAGGGTATAGAATCACACATCTCAGCAACGTGTAGGTGACCAAGAGCATCAGTGGTCCTTTTAGCCAGATGCAAGCCACGTTGATGAATGGATATATGCTCCCTGTTCCGTCTTTGGCGATCAATGGTTCGTCTTCCTGTTTTTCCTTATCCACGAACTCCCAAGACTGAACGCGTGTCGGCCGCATCGCAAGCCATAGTTTCAATGTCTTTTGCACTGTCAAGGCCGGATATCCCATGCAGAGAAAGGTATAGTTGGTACGCTCCCATCGAGAAAACATAAGCAGCGCCTTTTCGAGTGTTTCAGGGGCCATTGTATGAACGACAGCGTTACTCTGATAAACCGTTCTCCAACCGTCACAGAGAATGCGGTATGCGAGCTCCATATCTTCTCCATGCTTGAGAGGTGAGCCAAGGAAGGTGCTTGTGCATAGCCTATCGACATGGGGTTGGACTGCATCTGCACGAAATGCGGAGAAAGCACCTGGAAGGATCGTGACAAACCCCTCAGCTGAAAGTGCTGAGCGCGGTAGGTTACCGATGTGATCGAAGACGATATCGAGGAGACGCGGCAAAAGGCTCTTGAATGAGAAGATGCAGCTGCTCGAGACGTTCAAGACAGCCAAGTGTCCAGCGACAGCGCCGATTGAAGGATCCTTCATCAAAGGACTCACGATGTTGCGAAGTGCACCTTTCTCCACGACGCTATCCGAGTCAAGGGATATGATGATGCTTCCAAGTGCAGCAGCAAATCCCGACTGGATGGCTTTCCTTTTGCCCATGTTGACAGCATGCTGTAAGAGCCGAAGTGTTATGCCGCATGCTGAGACCGAGCTTGCGGCCTCGTTGACGTGTTCCCATGTGTCGTCAGTAGAACCATCATCGATGACAATCAGCTCAATCCTCTCTTTGGGATAGTCTGAGAGCTCAATGGACTTTATTGAGTTTTTAACAAACTCGGACTCGTTGAAGACGGGTATGACAATGCTGATGAATGGTAGCTTGTCGTCTTTGGAGGCAGCCTGCACAGGTTCATATCTGATCCATCGCCATACCATGTGCACGTACTCGACCTTGTAGAAGATGGCGATAAGCTGCAGTATTTTGGCGGGCAGCCCAATGAAGATTGGAGGAGGAGCTGGCCATTGTATACAAGATAGTAGAAGCAATCCTAATATGTTCAAGATGCCAAACGAAAGACGAAGATAAGAGTCTGTCATTTTTCAAGTGCCACGGTTTGGTTCTTAAGTTACAATTTGAATGCATAGACAATGAACCGAACTACGTCCAAGCCGTGAAGCTAAAGAAGTGGCAGTAAAGGTTGATTTTGTTGCATTTAGCCTGTGGTGAAAAATAGCCCGAGCGTTTGGCAAGTTTACCGATGAAGCTCAAACTTCCCAAAGTTCGTGTATTAGTCGAACGGCACTACTGTCGGGTCGTTTTTCATTGGTCGTGAAAAGATCGTAAGAGTACGGAAATGTTGAGATCAGATGTCAGGTCAGAGCCCCCATAGGCTCGCCTCAAGTTGAGGATTTGCCGAGGCTTTACGTCGCCATCGGGCTGCCCGCTCTAATGTAACGCGGAGAGAGGAGGTCGTGATACGAGTCAAGACTCTATAGTTATCGTCTTCATGAAGCCGATGAACACTTTGTGACAAGGGTCAAGGCTATCGAGCTTGAGTCGGCACACCGCACACTGCAAGAGTATCACACCGCCTCTTTCAATGCACCTTCATATGCTAGAAACATTCAAGGATATTGATATCTTTCGGGGCATTAAATCACTATTCAGTGAGTAGGCGGTGACAAGGAAAAATACGATGTTTACACAGATGCAGACCTTGATCGGGTTGTTCAGATCTGATGCCTAAAAATGCAATGCTTGCAAGCTGCTGTATAGCTCACAGAGAATAGCAACACCACAACCTCTTACATACAGATCGAATAAGATGAAATGACTAGATTAGGAGCGTGCCCAGAGTAGAGATAAGTATAGTGACATATGTATTTTGTTTAAATCTAGGCTACATTGTATACAAACCTGTTTCAGACCAGCGACAACTCTTTTGACTCCTCCTGTCGGGTGTAAGCAACAAGCTGACTCGTGAATCGTTCAGCAGCCGTATCAACGTATCTCTTCCATATCTCAGCAAGTCCATATAAAAGGCCAAGCCAAGTCGGTAGGCAGAAAAGCAACCACGTGTTACCCGCATATACAAGTTTTGAAGAAACGCTCTCTGGCTGCTGGACCTGTAGATTGGGTGACAAAGCATTGCCGTATACCATCCATGTGAGCAACCATCTTAGCAGCGTGCCATGGAGCAGATAAACTGCGAAAGATCGCTTCCCAAGCCATACCAGGACACGATGGGATAGAATGTCCGTATACCCAGGGAGTAGGGCTCCGCCGATCGTCAAAAGGCAGAAACCAAAGGAAGATGCAAATTTCGGAAATTCTGAGTCCTTGGGGACAATCGCTGATAAGATCTGATTTTGCCAACGTGACCAGGGGGCCAGGTCAATACGGCTTTCAGGGAATGATGCGATGAACAGGCCGACTGCTACGGACAAGAAACCGAAGAAAGGTATGTACCGAGACTTGCTCCATGAGATGCGCTGAGAGAGCCTAGAGTTATGCAAGTCATTCATAAAGACTCCCCACCAGAATTGCATGAGGTAAGCTATAGATCTGTCAGCCATGTCCGAGGGTTTGCATAGAAGAAGACTACTTACGTCTTCCGCAAGCCCAAAGGTAGGCCCATAGGACTAATGATGCACCCATTCTGAACTTTGCTTGGACCTTTGCAGTTGCAGAGACGAACAGCAGCACATACATTCCGCCTTTGAAGAGTTCAAAGAGCGTGCCCTGATGACGGTCGTACTTATTTCCACCTCCGGTCCAGGTCTTGAATATTGCGAAAAAGAGTTCTCTGATTGCCGGATACAGCGGTAGCTTGTCTTCGACGGTCTGAGTCAGATAGTAACTCTCCGTCATCTTTGCAGCCTCGAAGAGGCCCAGCTGTGTCGCACTCCACGCCAAAGTTGTTGCAATGGCACTTGGATACAGCAAGCGTGGAAGTCGCCTGAGCGCAGACTTGGAAACGCAACTCCAGCCTGCTTCATAATTGCCCCGTCGAAAGAGAGACAGCGGCTTCAATGCACATACATAACCTGTGACGTAGACGAAGATGATGACTCCCAGTCGGCCTTGGATCATGATACGAATGAAAGGGAGTTGGAGCAGTCGTGGTCTCAATCCTTCGCCAGAAACGGGAGAATAGAGATCAAGATCAAAGGCACGTGTGACATGGGCGATCCAAACCAATGTTGAAGCGATGCCACGAAGACCCTAAACTCGTCAGTTTCGACGTAATACTTAGCAATAAAGGCGGGATGATGAGTTGTCTATGTTATCACCGCTTTGGCTACTGACATACCTCAATCCACTGTACGTGGCCTTCTTTTCTGGACGTCATATCTGCTTGATGATGCATGAGGAATAATGAGAGAACAATGTCTTGAATTCTAACTGAAGAGAGCACAAGAAAGCTGTCAGGTGTTGGTAACTCACATAACTATTCCTACCATGGTTTCACTTCTTTAAGAGAGACGTAATACCATACCCACACATCAAGGAAACCTCCCGATTCTCCAACTACCAGTGCTTCCATCGCAAGCCTTACCTCGTCGCCTAGAAAACCCACTTGCCTGTCCCTACCGTACTCTGCACACGGAACTGCCGTGATGTTACATCGAGAAAATATTGCCCGAGAGCCAAAGCTTAAATCCCACCAAATGGCACTTGCTGTTATATCGCAACCAGGAACCAGGTTCATGCATGGACGCGCACACGTTTTTCACTCCGCTACTTAGGGTTTAGTATAGGGTTTAAAATTCCTATA